>JBBYHK010507452.1:0-63464 GCA_038382065.1 Adansonia grandidieri | reverse complement strand
ATGACAATATTAGATGAATTTTAAAAATTTTAAACCGAAAAAAATTCCCCCGAAAACATTTATGGAATAGAAAACTCAATTTTTCAAAAATGGGGGAGGTTCAAGAGAACAAATCAAAATGAATGAAAATGAATGAATTTTTGAAAACTGAATTAAGGTGGATCAAATAATAATATTTGATGAATTTTAAAAATCATAAACTAAGAAAAATCACCCTAAAAACATTTACTGAGTAGAAAACTCCGAATTTCAAAAACAAAAAAAATTTCAAAAAAAAATTCAAAACTCATGAAAATAAATAAATTTTCTAAAACTAATTTAATGTGAATCAAACAATAATATTGCATGAATTTTGATGTTTGAAACTCAAGAGGATTCTACCAAAAATTTTACAAGTAAAGAAAAACTCATATTTCAATACTGAGAAAAATTACAAAATTTCATTAACACTCAAGTAAAATAAATTCAAGACCACATGTTATTCAAAACATTAATTTCTTAGGTGAGGAAAATGAAGTTGTAATATTTTAAAAATAGATCAACAAGAACCAAAAGTAAAATTCATGAGCATGATACTCATAAGAATACAAAAATCAAGATTAATTTATAAAATTTACAGTTTGAAACTTCATGGTAGAAATACCAATGCAGATTTTTCCTTGAATATTTATGATTTTTCAAGGTGAGAATCGGCATAAAACCACACGGTGTCGGTAAAAATATCCAACCACCAATTTCTCAACTTTTTTAGAAAAATCTCAGGAAATTCCTAAAAATAAAAAAATTAACTGTGAGATCATCTGCAGAGGTAATTTCCAAAATTTGTCAAGAACTTGTTTACAAAGAAAAATTTTTCCTTTGCAGATTCATCCTTTTTACTTGAGAAAATGGATTTTTCCATCATGTGTATATACAGTTATTTACATATGACTGATTAAAATTACAAATATGTGAAATAGCTCTGGTGGATACTTGGGGCTTTCGGGAATAGACAGCCTAGATGAAATTAGGTGTCTACATCTGGCACTTTTGCTAACTAATAGCATAAGCATTAATTGTTTGATGAAAAAAATGGATACAACTTCTATCCTTTTTTGTAGCTACAAAAGTTGCTGAACAATGAAAGGTCAGGGATAAGGACATAGTCTGAATAAATTTCCTCACTTTCTCGACTTTTAATGGTCCTAGCTTCTATCAGTTATGACTCATTATAATCTACTGATAGAATCACTTTTTCAATGTTGCTCCCTGTTCACATGAATATGTGTTATGGGACTAGCTCCCAAATATTGAGTACTTTAAGGTGATTGTCTTTCAACTTGCACTCGTCGGATCCCTGATAGAAGTGCTGGTATGGTATGAGACTATTGGTAAATTGCTTTGGTCAAGGCTTTGCTTTTATGGAGACCTTTCGACCATAACTCATTTTCTCTTTTTACTTTCTTAAGTGGCTTATAGTACTCATGGCTTCCATTTCCCTTCATTGTTTTGGACTCATTTCCACTCGTCTTGTCCAGTAATTTCTCCTTTTTTATGTTGTGATTCCGTTTTATTTCACCTCAAATGAAAAAAATAACTTAAATTATTCTATAAGAATATGTATGTGTATTATTAACATTAATCTTTATTATTATCCTTATGAATGAAAAATTGATATATGGATTAATGAATGAATAAATAAACAAATATTAGAATGAATAAGTATATAAGGCAATATTTAATGGTTTGAATTAGAGACTAAGCAATTGGTTAAATATCAAGCAATGAAATTATTAAGGAATTCAAATCATAACTTAATAGCATTATTTCACAAGCCAAAAATTTTCAATTAAAATTTTTTGATTTATTCATTATACAAAACCGTATTTACAAAATTCAAAAATAGCCAAAAAGGATTGCTTTTGGAAGTACTTTATTTTCCAAACTACGTTAATGATTGTAACATATTTTCCTAAATCCTTATTATTATGTTTTTCATTTTTTTACCATTTCATTTTTTATCGTATATTTACAAAACCAAGCAGGTAGCACAAAAGGTTACCTCCATAACCACTTCATTATTTCTTAGCATTCTAATATTTCCTACAACGTAATAGGAGTTCATTAGCCACATTTAATTTTGGTTTAATCCAAATTACACCATATTAGTGGATCTTGGACCTTTCCTTTGACTCATAATATTCTTCTATAGAATGCCCCCATGATACTTCATGGAATTCACAAGCAGAGGGTTCATGGGGAGACTTATATCTAGGAAAATGAGCTGGTCCTCAAACAAAAAAAAGTACAATTCCTTATAGGTAAACAGTAACAAATCAAGTTTCTTTCCTCATAGTCGTTTATTAGTGTGGACTCCAAAGGTTGATAAAGTAGTGCCAAGAAAATTAAAAGGATTGGAAGGTAGGCTAATATAGGTAGTTGTAGAATTGGGTGTCTTACCTTCACTCATGTCTAACAGGACACCTGATCCAACCTTTAAGTTTTCAAGTGTTAATTTGAAAATTTGTTCCTTTACCTCTTGGATCTCCTGCCCTATTTCTTTGACTAGTCACTCCAATTTCTTGACCCTATTTATCAGTCCATCGAGCTAATTTTTCATTGCTCAGATTTCATGCTTGTACACTCTTTCAATGGATTCTAATGTGCAGATTCTTGCCTCTAAATGATCATCCATGTCTTAATCCTTAAAAATAGAATATGTGGAACAATTTTAGTATATTGTAAAAGTTATGAACGTATGAACATATAAAAATGTGAACTTTATAGGTGTAAAAAGAGATGCATGAATGAATTTACAAATTTTCGTGGAATATAGATGTCATGTCAAAAATTAAGAAAAATCTTTCATAATATAACAAATTAATTCGAGAAATAAATAAAAGTAAAACTTTATTATAGTAACACAACAATCACTTATTGATATCAAGAACATCAAATTATACAAGTAAAAAGTTAGAAGCATTCCCTTTTATGTACCTAATTTAGTACCCTCTAGAACTAGATATGGCTCTAACTAGGTAAGGCCCTTACAGCTTAGTACATGAAATTTGGGTTGGACATCTAAATAGGTTCTTAAATTCCTCTTCGAGTTCAGAAAAAACTGATGAGAGACTCTAATCCTTACCCATCGTATTTTTACGTTCGAAATGGTTCAATTCAAATGGGAGTATTTTCCATGTAACGAGGCTAACACCTTCAGTAGGCATAGGAATTTATAATCGATAGGCTTTTCACTGGCCTTGACAAAGGCTAACATCTCAGGAAGCATATCTCCTTCACCCCCTCTAAAAATATTGGGTACCTATGCCCCTTTCATATACTTAGAGGAGAATCTAATGCATATACATGTGCACAGTGTGTGTGGGGGAACAATTTACCTTTTATGACTTGAATTTATTTTTTAAAATAATAATAAAATCCCTATACTAAAATTCCTCTAGAAATAATGCTGCAAAGAAAATAATAGGGTTAGTGAAAAATGTGAATAATATATGGGATAATTTCTATATAAATAAAAAATATAATAGAAACTTTGTTTTGAAGATATAAAAAATTATAGTTAAATATCAATTGAAACTAAATTAATTAAAATTTATTTAACATGTGATTAATTTTAGGCCTGACTCTTTAACCAGTCCCAGCAGAGTCGCCAAGCTGTCATAACGTGGTCGGGACTAGTATCCTGACCCGTTGGACTTAAAAGTAGGTGAACGCCTAGTTCCTATACATATATCATTATTTTTTGGCTAGGTAAGATTGGTCACCTATCAGGATTAGTATTTCAAGGGTTACAAAAACCCAAAAATAAATTTTAAGATCTACAATAATACTAGAGATTATATGAAAGGCTTTAGGAGTCGGCTACAGTGAGGATCAATCCCTCTCATGACGCCTGATAATTTATGCCTTATTAATTACATGTTAACCTAAATTTTAATGTTTATTCAGTTTTGATATCCGATATTTAATTATAATTCACATGTATCAAAATTTTAATTCTAAATTTATTATTTTATATAAGAAAATTAGGTTTTTAATATTTTTATAAAATTATTTTTCATACCCCATTAGAGGGCTAAAGGAATATGAAAGCTAAAAATATCTTCCACACTGCACCAAAGAACCAGGAGAATGTGAAACGTTTTATTTAAAAATCAAAATATCTCGCGTATCCCACTAGAGGATTAGAGGAATACAAGAGGTATTGTTTCATGAAATTTGAAAAATCTCGACTTTCGAAAAGGATATGTCATTATTAAAATAATTCTTAGAATCCCTTTCATATTCTGGGAGACATTCCACATACTATTTTAATTTGGAGATATTGCCGTAACTTTAAAATTTTCAAATTTTATACAAAAATTACCCTAAAACCCAGTTTAGAAGAAAAGTACTAAACTCGACTCTAAGGATCTAAATTTTATCAAAGGGACCAACATGCCCTCTAAAGTACATTTTCATCATGAAAGCATCCCAGTGACCTAGGACTCAATTTTATGATAAATTAACAAAATACCCTTAAGATATACTTCTGACATGAAAGTATCCCGTAATCCTAAAAGACTTAATAACATTATATAAAAGGTGAACCTATCCTTAATGTGTACCTTTGACACGAAAGTATCTCAGTAATCACATAGGTCTTTGTTTTAAAGAAAATTACTAATATAACCCTAAGATATACCTTCGACAAAAGATATATCACAAAAATCGTGGAGATTATACCAAATGACACAAGATCAATTCGGCCAAACATGTAAAGTCTAAAAGTAATTTTTTTTTAATTTTTTGCCATTTGATCCCTACATTTCATAAAATTAGAAAATAGCATCAAAACATCAAAAACTTCATCAAGGTAGTCCATGTATGATATGGCCAACAAAGAGAAATACCTCTCCAAATCCTTGAAATTTTAGGGAAAATTATTTCTTTGTCCCTACAACTTCAAAAAATCACAAAATAATACAAATTATCATGAAAGCAACAACTGATTTTGTATCCAAGGCTTCCATAGGTTTCGGTCTCCACCAAGAAAACATATTCATCAAAAATTTTCAACAAAATGATCAAAGATCTTATTTCTACCAAACTCAAATCAACATCATCATGTAAGAAGTCAAGAAAAATAAACATATATACATGTTTTTCCAACATATTGACAAGAAAATACTAAATAAAATAATATCAACAAGAACATTTACATATGACAAAATCAAAATCAATATCATATCAACAAATAAGATATTTCATGAAGAAAATTAAGTTGTTATTAAGAAAAAACAAACACAACAATTAAATCAAAAAAATAGTTCACATCCGTCAAGCTTAGCCTTTTAGCATGGATTAAAATCTATAAGCTTAAGCATGATTTGCCTCACCAAAAGGAAAAAAACTAAATGAAATGAACAAACAGTAAAAATTTTACAAGGAAAATTACCTTAAAAGCTTACTAACTTAGAAAGTCTTTTGAGTTTTTAGTGTTTCTTCTTCCTTTAAACCATTAGCTTCATTTTGAACAATTCTCCCCTTATTTATAAGAGGGAGATTCGGCCAAGAAGGAATACAATCCTTCTTGCTCGAATTAGCCATTGCTTTTTACATTTTTTATTTATCTGATAAATTAAGTTGTAAAGTAGTTGGCAAGATAAGCTTAATTAATTAAATTTGTCTTCTAGCATGAGTCATTGTTGACACTTAATTTTGTCTGGGCCCATTCCCTATCCGAATAAAAAATTTGGTACTTGTCCCAGTAGGGTCAGACTTTTTTTAGGTAAAATGAACATTTTCAAGACCCATTTGGTTATGCTTAGATAGCTGCAGGCGCACATGACAAAAAAAAATGTCATTTTGAGGGCCAATCTCAAACAAAAAAGTTGAACTTCAAGGTAAAACTTAGTTCTTAAATTTATTCTTTTGAAATCTTAAAATTTGTTTTTGTAGATGTTATCACAGTCAAATTTTTCATTTTTTGGAATTTTTTGAGAATTTTTTGTAAAATTTGGGAAGTTGACCATTGTATATTTTTACTAATAGCATATAGTATTCATGCTAATACTCACTTCAAAAAATAAAAAATATTCAAGGAAAATTTTTATTGGTATTTTTTACCATGAGGTATCAAGTTGTCAATTTTTTGGATCAATTTGAATTTTTTACAATACTACAAGTACCACTCGTGAAATTTTTCCTAGTAAAAATTGTTCTAAAAAAAATCTAGATTAGTGTGTTGGATAAAATTCATTTTATAAAATTTGAACATATTTTTGAAATTTTTATTATTTCGAATGTATGAAGTTTTTTAATCCATAAATTTTTTTAGGGTGAAAATTTTTGAGTTTATAATTTTTAAAATTCTTCAAATATTTACATTAAATTCATATTAAATCAATTTTTTAAAAGTTAATTTATTTTATGAGGTTTCATTTTTTTAAATGACAATTTTCTTTTAAAAGGGTTTTTGCTCATAAAATTTTATGAGTTTAGAATTTTTTAATTAACTTTTTCTTGCACAGAAAATTTTTCAATTTTTTATTTTTTATTTTTTATATCACAATTTTATTAATTTTATTTTTAATTGCATAAATGTTATTTTTTCCATTTCATGGGCCTTAAAACTCGTAAATTTTTTAAATGGGCACAATACGCCCATTAATTTTTTGAAAGGCCCAAAGAGGCCATTTTTTTGTTTTTAATATGCTCAAAAACTCTATTTTGATTAGATTTTTAATTAAATTTGTTATGTGGAATTTTATTCTTTGAAGACATAGTTTTTAATTCATTACAATTTAAATCAAATATTAATTTAGATCAAATCAAACCCTAAACCCTACTATTTTAATTTGAAGATATTACTTTAATTTGCAAAAATTTCAATTTTATTTAGGTAATAATATAATAAATTCCTTAAGACCCAGTTTAAACAAAATATACTAAACTAGACTCAAGGATCCTAATCTGGCCAAAATGACCAACAAGTCCCCCTAAAGTACACATTTAATGTAAAAAGTATCTCAGTGACCTTAAACCCTAAACCCTAAACCCTAAACCCTAAACCCTAAGCCCTTAAACTAAAAGAAAAACAATGATATACAAATATATATATAAGAACAAGGGGTTCACCCATCATTTTAAGTCCTACTGGTTAGGATTCGTATTCAGATCATGTTGCGATAGCTTGGTAGCTCCACTATGGACAAGTTAGAGAGTCAGGCCTAAAATTAATTACATGTTAACTAAATTTTGATTAATTCGGTTTCAACAGGTATTTAACTATAATTCCCAGTATTTTATATAGAAATTCTAGTATGTATTATTCATATTTTTCACTAACCTTTTTGTTCCCTTTATAGCATTATTTTTATGGGGCATTTAGGATAGGGCTTTTTATTATATTTGAAAGTGTTGAGTCATGAAATGTAAGGTTGTTCCATTGCACACACTTGCAAATTCATACGCACTAGATTCTTCTCCAGGTATATAGAAGGTGCATAGGTACCTAAGATTTTATGAGGGTTGAAGCAGCTCTACCTTTTAAGGTGTTAGCTTCGTCTGGGCCAATGAAAAGCCTAGCAGGTGTAAATTCCTATGCCTGTTTAAGGTGTTAACCTCATTATAGGCATTGAAGATACTTCCATTCGAATTGAACCCTTTTCAACATAAACATAAGATAGGTAAGGATTAGGGTACCTCATTGGTTCTTTACAAACTCAAAGAGCAATTTGATAGCCTGTTTAGATGTTTAACCCAAACTTCATGTAATGAACCGTAGGTGCTTCACCTAGTTAGAGCCATACTTGGTTTTTGAGGGTACTGAATTAAGTACACATAGGGGAATGCTTTTAACCTTTTAACCTTATAATTTGATTTTCTTGATAATGATAAGTGTATGTTGTGTTATTATGATACACTTTACTTTTATTTATTTCTCACATTAATTTGTTATATTATGAAGAGTTTTTTTTTTAATTTTTAGCATCAGATCCATATCTTATGGAAACTTGTAAATTCATTTATGAATTTGTTTATCTACAAAGTTCACATGTTTATATGCTTATGCATTGGTACCTATTAAGGATCAAGGCATGGATGATCAGTTGGAGGTAAGAATCAGCACGTTCGAATCCATCAAAGGAGTGTACGAAAATGAAATTCACACAATGAAAAATAAGCTTGATGCACTGATAAATAGGGTCAAGAAATTGGAAGAAGTAGTCAAAGAAATAGGGCATAAGATCCAAGAGGTAAAAGAACAAGTTTTCAAATTAACACTTAAAAACTTAAAGGTTGAATTAAGTGTCCTATTAGACATGAGTGAAGGAAAGACACCCAATCTGTATCTACTCAGATCAACCTATCTTCTAATCCTTTTGATTTTCCTAGTGCTATTCCGTCATCCTATAGAGTTCACATCGAGAAAAGACTACCAGTAAGTGAACTTGATTTGCTCTTATTTACTTATAAAAAATTGTACTTTATTTTGCTTAAGAATCAACTCATTATTCTTATATACAAACCTCTCCTTGAACCCTCTGATCCCAAATGCTATGATATTAATGCATATTGTGAATTCCACGTGAGATTATGAGGGCATTATATAAAAAAATGCAATAAATTCAAAGGAAAGGTTCAAGATCTACTCAAAATTGGTGTATACAGATTAAATCAAATATAATTAAATATCAAATATTTAAATTGAATAAAAATCAAAATTTATGTTAACACTTGATTAATAAGGCACCAAATATCGAGCATCATGAGAAGATCGATCCTTGCTTGTGATCATAACCAATTCCTAGACCCTTTCACATGATCTCCGGTATCAACGTCGACCTTTGGTATTGTTTTGTAGGCTTGGTAACCCTTAAAACATGAACTCCAACAGGTGACCAATCTCACCTAGCAAAAATTGATAGTTGGCGACTCCATAATAAATGGTTGCTTCATGATGACTATGTAGGGTTAAGTCGAGGAGTGATTTATCTCGATAACTCAGTCTCCAAACACAAAAAAATAAAGGATAATAAGATAACAATGATGTGGTCCCTAAAATATAAGGAAAATAATGATGTATAGATATATATATAGGAACAAGAGGCACACTCGCTATTTTAAGTCGAGTTGGTTAAGGTTCATCTCCAAGCTATTTTGTGACAGTCATATGCATTAGTCATCACCTAGGGTTTAGACTCCATGATGATGATGATGATGATAAGCTTAAAAAAAAATCTTGATCAATAATACCATAAAAAATGAATTAGAAGGATTAAATTATAACAAATTAAAAATTATAACATTCAAACATTACAATTTTATCTAATAATATTTCAATTGATAATTTGAGCAAATAGTAGGCCCAATTGAAAATTTATAAAAAAAAAATATTAGGCTTAAATAAATTAATAAGAAAATAAATAAATGGGCTTTATTGGAAAATTAGTTTTGGCCCAAAATATTTAAGTGTGCTTGCTGGGAAATCCCATATCAATATATTGGGCTTGATAAAAAAACAAAATGAGCTTGGAAAATCTTGGTGGCCTTGTTGAGAGTGAAATGAGTTTATTAGGCCTAAGAGTAAAATTTACAAGTTTTAGGCCATTAAGCAAATTTGGCCCAAAAATAATAAAATAAAAATAGTAGAATTGGTTCAAAGAAAATTTTGAGAAGACGTATGTGTAAGAAAAAGATAATTAAAGCTTTCAAACTAGTAAAATTTTACAAGAAAAACCTTTTTAAATGAAAATTAATTTAAAAAAAATGAAAAACTCATAAAATAAATTGAGATTTCAAAAATTGAATTAATATATATTTAATAAAAATATTTGAAGACATTTAGAAATTTTAAACTTAAAAAAATCCTACCTAAAAAAATACAGAGTAGAAAATTAAAAATAAGAAAATTTCGATTGTAAATCCAACTTGAAAAAATGTGTTGAATTTAATACTTGCTTAGAACATAATTTAAAAAAATAATAAAGATGAAAACTTAATTTTGGAACAAGTTTCATTGAAAAATTTCACAGGTAGGAATTCACGGTACAATGAAAAATTCAAAATTATTTGGTAAATTTAACAACTTGATATCTCATGGTACAAAATCCCAATATGGATTTTTTTGAATATTTTTAATTTTTTAGAATGCATATCAGAACACAAGCATCGGTAAAAATATATGATAGTCAACTTCCAAAATTTTAAAGAAAAATATCAAAAAATTCCTAAAAATAAAAATTTTAACTATGATATCATTTGTGAAAATAAATTTTAAAATTTTAATAGAATAAAATTAAAAGCTAAGTTTTTTACCCATATGTTCATCTTTTTATCTAAGATGTTTTTTATGACCCTTAAAACTACACTTTTTCTATCATGTGCACGTGTCATGTGCACGTGTGGCCATTTAGACATGAGTGCATAAGTTAGAAAAATGACAAATCCACTGGCAGAATTTGACCTTTATCATAGTGACCGCTAAGTTCTTAGTCTTGAATAATTAAGACTATCAGAAAAAGGAGCTTGGACAAAATTAGGTGTCTACAATGCTATCCTTAATGAACATCTCTAAAAGGTGTCAATCTAATGTTTAAGCCCAAAAAACAAATTCCATGTGATATGGATAGAGCTATGTTTAATGTTAGATGATTTTTGGAGCCAAAATCGTGGCCAAAGTTGAGTTTTAATCCAATAGAACAAGATGTGAAAAGTGTCTTAAGCTAGGCTGAATATGCCTGATATAGCGATACAATGAATATTGTATCGATACATTTGGGCAAAAAACACAAAATGTATCGATACATTGAATTTTGTATCAATACATAGCTGGGTGTATCAAGACAATCCCTTGTGTATTGAGACATTTGGCCAAAAATCATGATTTTAACTCGACATAAGCTTGTACGGATACCATGGCTCATGTGTTGATGCAAATAATGGAATTTTGGATTTTTCATACATTTGACTCTTTAAACCCTCTCTTTAGCCTAAAATGGTGTGGAGCCAATTTATGCTTCTCTGAATGACTCCTATGGTGCCTTAAATGATGACTTTTGATGCTTAGAATGTTGGCTCAAACAAAATGTGTGTCTACAGCTACCCTTTTTGGCCATTGTTAAGTATTAGGAATAGGGAAAAGATAAATAGGCATTATTTTGTCCAAGGTGAAAAGATTTCTCTTGAGTGCCTACAAAAAGATAAAGTCTAATTAATATTTGATGGGTGTGATATATTGGCAGTGATTTTGACTTATAAGAAAACCTCAATGAGTTTTTGTAGGGTTTAATCTTTTTGCTAGGCTTTTAGGTTTTTTAGGGTTTAACTGCCTAGGCAAGCACCAGCTAATGTGGAATTTAACTCAACACTACCTAGCTCTTTATAGATAAACTCACTAGGTGCCCAGCTTATTGTGGATTGACTGAACAAATGCCTAGCTCTTTGTGGAAAATTTTGATAAGCATCCAGCTCTTTGTAGACCAATCAATAGGTGCCCAGCTCTTTCTGAACAAACTTAAGAGGTACCTAGCTCTTTGTAGACTTAATAAGCATCTAGCTATTTATGGATAGACTTAATAATCATCTAGCTCTTTGTAGTCTACAATAGGAGTCTAGCTTTTTGTGGACTGACTTAATAGGTGCTTAACTCTTTATAAACTAACCCAGTAGGTGCCTAGCTTTTCATGGATAGACTTGATAGGTGCCTAATTCTTTGTAGATAAACTTGATAGGCTTTTAGCTTTTAGTAGATTAGCCTCAACAAATGCCCAGCTCTTTATGGATAGATAGGTGCCAGCTCATTGTTAACAGACTTGTTAAGCATCCAGCCTTTTATAGGCTGACTTAATAAATGCCCAATTCTTTATGGACAAACTCAATAAATGTTTAGCTTTTTATAGACTGGCTCAACAGGTGCCCAACTCTTTCTGGACAAACTTGATAAATGTCTAGCTCTTTATGAACTAACTCAATAGATGCCTAGCTCTTTATGGACAAACTTAATAGGTGCCTAGCTCTTTGTAGACTTAATAAGCTTCTAGCTCTTTATGGATAGAATTAACAAGCATCTAACTCTTTGTGGAATGACTTAATAGGTGTCTGGCTCTTTGTGGACTAACTTAATAAGTACCTAACTCTTTGTGGACTAACTCGATAGGTGCCTAACTCTTTATGGACTAAGTCGATAGGTGCCTAATTCTTTATGGATAGACTTGATAGGCATCTACTTTTTGTGGACTAGCTTAACAAGTGCCTAACTCTTTATGGATAGAGTTGATAAGTGCCTAGCTCATTTCCAACAAACTTATTAAGAATCTAGCCTTTTGTAGGCTGACTTAATAAGTGCCTAATTCTTTATGGACAGACTCGATAGATGTCTAGCTCTTTATAGACTAACTCAATAAGTGCCCAGCTCTTTGTGGACAAACTTGAAGGCATCCAACTATTTGTGAACTGACTTAATAGGTGCCCAACTCTTTTTGGACAAACTTGATAGGTGCCTAGCACTTTGTAGATTTAATAAGCATCTAGCTCTTTGTGGATAGACTTAATAAGTGTCTACCTCTTCATAGATTGACTCAATAGGTGCCTAGCTCTTTGTGGACTGACTTAATAAGTGCCCAACTCTTTGTAAACTGACTCAATAGGTGCCTAACTCTTTGTGGATTGACTCGATGGGCATTGAGCTCTTCATTAAGAGACTCAATAGGTTCCCAATTTTTTATGGATAGACTCAATAAGCATATAGCTTTTGTGGACTAGTTCAACAAGTGCCTAAGTATTTATGTATAGAGTTGATCGGTGCCCACTCATTGTCAACAAACTTGTTAAGCGTCCAGCCCTTTGTGGGCTGACTTAATAAAGGCCTAACTCTTTGTGGATAGATTCAATAGATGTCTAGCTCTTTATAGACTGACTCAATAGATGCCTAGCTCTTTGTGGACAAACTTGATAGGCATCTAGCCCTTTATGAACGAACTCAATAAGTGACCAACTCTTTGTGGAAAAAGGGGATAGGCATTCAGCTCTTTGTGGATTGCAGAGGATAGGCATTCAGCTCTTTATGGATTGCAGGGGTAAATTGTTAATTATTTCATGAATAATGCATGAGG
Source organism: Adansonia grandidieri (assembly GCA_038382065.1). Lineage (NCBI taxonomy): Eukaryota > Viridiplantae > Streptophyta > Magnoliopsida > Malvales > Malvaceae > Adansonia > Adansonia grandidieri. Next base: position 50,367 of record JBBYHK010507452.1, on the reverse strand, counting down.
ATGCAGATGCATGCTTGAACGATGCTTGAATGATACAAATGATGAATTAGAAGCCTAATCCGATGATTGGTGGTGGCATTTTGAGATACCTTTTATTTAAAAGTTTCATCGAGGGTTTTTTTGTTCTAAAGGTTTACCAATCTTACTTTCGATGCTCAGAGGCTCTGAATGGTTAAAATCATTTTAGACGGTATAGGTGGCTTGTAATTTGCAAATGAGTGTTCTTGAACTTGATTGGTTTATGTTTGGGATTCAATCATTGATCAGGTTTACTAACAAACTTGATGAGCTTGTTTTTTAGTTTAATTAAAAAGATTGTTTCCAATAATTTGGGTTGACTGATTAGGATCTTTAGACGTTAACACTAGGGGTCAGTAGTGGATTTCTTTAGCTCTCACCTTTTGACTAAGGTTTGCTGGGGAGTAATCTTGTGCGTGTTTTCAAGATGAGAAGGCCTAAGGGTAAGACTGATTATGGCTTTAAGTTTCATTCTTGGCCTTTAGTCTTAAAACGATTTTCTTGTAAAATCTTCATTTTCTTTAAAGTAATGTTAGGGAATCCTATTATCAATTTTTTTATATTTTCTAAGTATGATAAACTAAATGATAAAAATGATGCAATATGGAATGCAGGTATGACAAAAAGGAATTTAAAAAAAACAAGTAATTACATTTCATCCAAAAGGGAAAAATGTACAACTCATGAAAAATGTTGAGATATACAAAGAGACATTAAGGATAGATTATTTAGGCAATTGTTGCCCTTTGATGCTAATGACATGAACTTTTCATTGAGTGCTTTTAGAGAGTTTTCTGGAGCAATCAATCTTTTCATTATTAGTTGATTTTTAAAAAAACCTCTTGGATTATCCCATGGTGTGATGGTTGCTTTTACATAGGCAGCCATCATCTTTTCTCTTCGAGTTCAGGTAAAAATGAAGTTTAGTAGACTAGGTTATGGTGCAATAGGTAAGTTAGGTTATGATTTTGTGTTTTGATTATGGTATATGGATAGGTCATGTTTGGTGATGGTCTGGGTTTGGTTAGGTTTGGTCAAGGGTAAGCTTTGGTTACTTCAACTGCCCTTTCAAGTTTTCAACTTAAGTGGATTTGTTTACCCAGACGCCTTTCTGGGTTTTCATCCAAGTTTTTTTTAGGATTATAGGATACCCACCTGGGTTTTAATCCCAAAAGTTTTCACAGGCATAGTATTTCATAATAGAATCAAAGATTGATAGGGTTGGGAAAGCTACCACCATCCATCTCCATTAGGATCAAGGCTCATCTGGAAAATATGCTTTTCACTGTGTATGGCTCTTCTTAATTTGGGTTTCAATTTCCCCCAGCATTTTAAAGATTGGGAGGATCCTTTTAAGTACTAGGTCACCTTTTCAAAACTGACAAGGCTCGACTTTCTTGTTCTAGGCTTCATTATATGCTTTTGGCATATTTGCCTATGATGATATCTTTTACTCTTTTATTGTTGATGAGATTAAGTTACTTGTAACGGTCTTTAACCTATTTAACTTCTTTGAGCTATAATTCCATTAAGACCTTGAGTAAAGGAATCTCAACCTCGATAGGTAGAATGGCTTTAGTGTCATAGTCTAAGGAAAAAAAGGTAGCACCTGTAAAGTTTGAATCACTGTGCAGTAGGTGTGTAGTGTAAAAAGGTAGCTTCTTGTGCCAATATTTGTATGTTTTAGCCATTTTCTTGACTATTTTTTATATGTTCTTATTGATTGTTTTGACCGCCTTATTCATCTTCAAACGATATGGTACTAAGTTACAATGTTGCATTTTAAACTAAAACACACTGGTTATATCATTATTGTTCAAGTTGTTCTCATTATCCTTGATAATTTGTTTAAAAAGCCCATATCAATAGATGATGTCCTGTTTCGCAAATTGCACACAACAGATTTATTGATGTTGGCGTATGAAGCCATGCCACAAATTCCTTCATGGACATTTTCCAAGATTTTATTGGCTTTAAAGGTATCCATACATTTGAGTCGTACCTAATCCCAGTTTTTCTTATATGAGACCCCACCATCCATAATGAAACTTGTCACCATTTTTTGGATGGCTCTTTTATAGATTTTAGTAGCATGTTCAAGCTACTATTAGTCCCTAACGTATTGAAGGATGTCATGGTACCATGATAATCCATCATTTTCCTCTTCTATGCCATGACAAGGAACTAGAGTTTCATGGATACTTATTTGAATGGGGATGACCTTTGACTCTTGATTCACTTTGAACATTGAGGCCAATGTTTCTAGGGCATCAACCATTTGGTTGTCTTCCTAAGGTAAATGTTGAAAGCTAATTTCATCAAATTCTTAATTTTGTTAAGAGATTAGCTTTCCATATGCAACTAGCTTAGCATTTCAAGTTTTCCATTCTTTTTGAAGATGATAGATGACAAGGGTCGAATCCATAAATATTTGCAAAATTTTGATACCCATTTCAATGGCAGCTTGGAGTCCTATGACATAAGTCTCGTACTATGGTATTACTATAATCGAAGTTAAGTATGGCGGTAAAGGGATAATAATCTTTGTTAAGGAAATCAAAATTGCCCCAATTCCATGCCCCAATGCATTTAAAGCTCCATTGAAATATATTTTCCAAAACTGTCTACAGTTGAGAGTATCTTTAGCCCTGAATATGCAATTAGATAATTGTTTGGGAATTAAAAATCTAATGGTTTGTAGTCATTCACTGCTTAACACACCAAGAAATCAGCTATCAACCTACCTTAATGGCTTTCTAGTTCACATAAGTTATATCTTACTTGGAGAGTAAAAGTTGCCACCTGACTAATCTTCCTAAAAAGGCTGAGGCTTCGTATAAGTATTTGATGGGGTCAAGTTTGGTAATTTAGCCATCTAGTGTGGTATAACATATACTACCCTAATCTTTAATCTATCTAAGCCAAAGCACAATAAAGTTTCTCAACTACCGCATAGTTGTTTTCACACTCTATGGACTTTTGGCTCAGGTAGTTGATAGCTTTTTCCTTTTTACTAGACCCATCATGTTGACCAAAGACATAAACTATAGATTTGTCAAAAATTAATAAATAAAAGATTAAAGGCCAACCAGGTACTAGTGGTATAACTACTGGTGGGTTCGATAGGTAGTGTTTGACCTTGTTGAAGGTTTATTGGCACTGGTCATTCTATTCCTTCAGATTCTATTTTTGAAGTAATCAAAAGATTGAATCATATTTGTCTATTAGCTGGTATACAAATCTTGCTATGTAGTATAGTCTCTGTAAAAAAGCTCCTCATTTCTTTTTGAATATAAGGTCATGGCAAGTTCTGAATAGCCTTGACTTTGTCAAGGTTGACCTTTATCCCTTTTTCACTGATAATAAAGCCCAATAACTTCTCAAAGGTGATGCGAAAGGTGCATTGGTAGGATTCAGCTTGAGCTGGTATTTCATTGTCATATAAAGAGTTCAAAGGTTGGTGACATGTTCATTCTCTTTTGATGATTTGACGGTCATATCATCCATATAGACCTCTATCTCTTTGTGCATCAGGTCATGAAATAACCTCACCATTGCTCTTTAGTATGTGGTCTAGTGTTCTTGGGCCTAAAAAGTATAGCTTGTAGTACAAAGTACCCATTAGTCACAAAGTTGGTTTTTTTTCCATGTTTTAATTTGATTATAGCCTAAGAACACGTTAATGAAGGAAAATAGTGAATTTTTAGTGGTATTGTCTACTAAAATGTCAATAAGAGGTAAAGGAAAGTTATCTTTTAGACTGGCCTAGTTTAAATCCCTATAGTCTACACATATCCGTATCTCATCATCCATTTTAGGAACCGAGACTATGTTGGCTACACATTTAGGATTCTTAGCTACCTCAAGCAAGGCATCATCTCCACCTGGTATCCAGAAAGAGTCAATATGACCTTTAAAGAAACCTTTCAGTAACTAGCCTCTCAGTATACTTTGGTCCTTTCACGAAATATCCAGAAAGATCATAAGCATGGTACAATGTCTACTTATGTATCAACCCTTATTAGTTCCTGCAACTTTCAGTTAAACTCATGAATTTAGACAAATAATTTCTCCTAAATCTATAATGCATTAGCCAACGACTTTATCAAGTTAACCAAAGCCAATAACATATGAGATATGTCTCCAATGTTACTTTAGTGGTGAATCAACTCTGAATCACTCATTCATCTACCATATGATTTATGTCATACCCAATATACCTTACCTTAAGTATCCATCCATTGTGGACTTATTTCAAATAAATCAAAGTATGACACTTCTCATATGAGATGGCTTGGTATCATAAGTCTAAGGACTGATATACACATTTGGCACATGAAAACGTACTCCATAGACACTTAAGTGACTTAAACCAAATGGAGTTCTTATACAGGTTATGTTTAGTGAACTTGTTTCCACAAAACAATCACCCATATGCTATCCCTAAGTATCTTTATACTTCAACTTCCATGAGATCAAAGAGTTGCATGCATCAAGTGCATTGAGACATAGCATATACTAGTCTTTATGCTTTGTTAATACCCTATAATACGATAACTAAGAACATTTTTAGAAACATGGCTTTGATACATAAGGACCTCATCATCATAACTTATTACTAACTTTGCAAGGCCATTGTGTTTCATAGGGTTCATCCAATTAGTGTAAAAAATATGAATGTCTAACAACTAAGGTCTATGGTAGTGAAATCATGTGCCATCCAAATCCCCAAAGAGTTAGGTAATTGAACAACTCGTTACCCATGCCATCAAAACATAACTTGAGGCTCAAAGCAAGGCATTAACTTAAATAAGTTGTAAAACCAAAAGCATTTTTGGGGCTAAAATAGAACATATTTTGCCTCATTATACCATGAATCTAGACATAAAAGCTTAATTTATCCTCATGATTGGAGGACCAATGGATTGAAAACATTAAATCCATGTTAGTCTTCACTGACTAAAGTTAGCATGGACTTTAACTTGAGGGTCTTTCAAAAACAGATTTTTGCTAGCAATCATAGAGACATTTCAGCAAAAATGTGATAAACAAAACATAGTAAAAGCACCAAACATGAATGAACATTAAAAACAACTTTAATCAATCAAAATATGCTAGAAATACATCAAAATGCATGAGTATGCTCAAAATATGTTAGGATGAACATTTTAGCATGGGTGAAATAAGAAAAAAAAAAGAGAAATATGGAAAAAAATGCAAGATCAAATGCTGTTTTGATTCAAAATGAAATACAGCATTTTTGGTAATCCAAACATCATCAAGGCATCAAGAAGATCATCCAAGTCCTAGAACTACCATAATTCAAACCACAATAATGCATAAGAGTCCTAATAAGGTCATGCTAACATGGATGGCTCACAAAATTATGGAAATGATGATAATAATAGAAAATAAATAGAGAATGGATGGAAAATATACCCAAAAAGCCTTAATTCCTAGTTTTACCTTTAAATAGCTAACTAAGCAACTTTGAGCTCACTTACTTCCCTTTCATTGCTATGGATTAGCAAGAAAGGAATTAAAAGAAAGAGGTTTTTGGTTATGTAATTAACAAAAGAGAGATTAGAGGGTAAAAATGAAGGAAATGGAAGGTTTTTGAAGGGTTTTAGGAGGGTGAAGTGGAAGCTACGAGAATATTGCTTTGGCTATGGGGAAAGTGCATTGGAGGTTGATGTAATGGTGTTCTTTCATTTGGTTATGTATGAAAATCACATTACATAGCACAACATCTCAGTCGTAAAAAATGACCTAGCAAAAGGGGCATTTAGGGCATTTGTAATGGTATATTTGATGAGTAATGGTATTAAAAGATGAGTTTACAACATTTGATTGGTTAATCTTCATTCTTGCATATAAAAAAAGCCATGCATAAGCCAATCAAATGAGTAATCTTAAACTTGCCCTTCATTAAATTAGATTTTAACATGAAATGTCCTCATGCTAACCTTAATAGACCTCTCAAAAATGTGTTAATCCAATACTAGAGGCCCAAAAAAAAATTCCATGTGTTATGGATAAAGTTATTTTTGATGTTGAATGATTTATGGAGCCAAAATTATTGCCAAATTCAAGTTTTAATCCATTGGAATGAGGTGTGAAAACTGCCTTAAATTAGGCTGAATATGCCTGATGTAGTGATAGAATGAATGTTGTATCAATACATATGGCATAAAACCTAGAATTTATCAAAAATTGAATTCTATATTGATACATTGTAGGATGTAGCAATACAATCACTTGTGTAGTGATACAATTTGGCTAAAAATCGCAATTTTAGTTACGACATAAGCCTATATCAATACCATGGCTCATGTATCGATACACTAACTTATGCCTTGATACATTGCCTTTTTCAATCGACACAAGTAATGGATTTTGGATTTTAATGATGTGGAGGCCCCACATCGATACATGTATTGAAAAATGTGGATTTTCCATAGCTTTGACACACTAAACACCTCATTTTAGCCAAGAATAGTGAGGGACTAATCCATGCTCGACCGACTTTGATGGTGCCTTGAATGATGACCTTTGGTGCCTTAGAAGTTGGCCCAAACAAAATAGGGTGTCTATAATAGTATTTCAAGAAATTTAACACTTTAACTTTTTAATAAGCTAAGACCCTTTCATTTTTCCATGACCTTGGGTGACTTAACAGGCCATATAGGAACTGCTTGAGTTGGTAGCGTAGCTTGCCTATTACATCTCTATACAACTCTTAAATCAATTAGGGGACAACTGTTTGTCTAAATGCATCATATGGATTTCGCTTAACCATTACGTCTAATGTCATATGGTCAAAGTATGAAACATCTGAACCATCCAACAATAGTTTAGTAAAATGCATCATATAATAGCTCAAACATATTCGTGTAATGTTTGGCCTTCAGTGACTCAATAAGCCTCCAATTAATAGAACTCTGGTTATCTTGTTATAAGGTGGAAGGTAATTGATCATGCTTAGGAATGGACTTGATATTGTAGCAAAGGATTTTCCTTAATCATTATGGTCTCATTTATTTGCATTAATTTGATTCCCATGGTTTGCATTTTTTTCATTATACATATATCATATATATATAGCATAAATAAATCTAACTCATGAAATCTACTAGGAGGATTTTGAACTTTTATCTAAACTAGTTTCCTTGAGCCATTAGGAAACTAGGTGGTCAATTTCCTGAGGATACCATTTAGTCTTCATAAATCTTGATGGTAGTCTCCATGGTCTTCATTTTGGCACCATCTTTTTTACATTTGAAATCATAGATTCCATAATTCTAGCCTAATCTCAAATATCTATGTAACAATTACACCAAATTGAGAGAAACCTTAACTTACATTCGAAAGGAGCTAGGTACAAAGAGAATTTTACGATTTCAAAAAAATATAGAGATAAGGTAGGGTTTGCAAACCTTATTTATAAAAAAATCAATATAAAAATCAACCATTCATAGCCTAGTTATACTAAGGTTTAGGTCATAATCATCCATCATGCCAATAATCAAATTATAAGCATAAAAAATGAAATATGCAATGCTAATGTCACTTGGTGATCTTACGCATCTTTTATATAAATACCATCAAACAATTTTGAGATAATTTATCAAAATATTTAGTAGTCTCAATTTTATAATTAAAATTATTTTAATTAATTTTCTAAATTTTAGGAAGTATGTCTACATTAGACAAATTATCAAGTATGTAATTTTCCTAAGCATTTTGAGAAACTTAGTTCCCAAAAATTAATATTTTCAAGAAATAAAATTTTTAGGAAATGTCTTTCTTATAAACCAATTAAAATTTAAAAATTATCCTAACAATAAGGAAATGCAGTTTTATTGGATAACAGTTACCCAATCCAATTACGGTTCCAACTCCTTAAATTGTGGAATCAAATTCCTTTATTTATGAAATTTTACCCCCAGTAAAAACAGTAGTTCTACTTAGAGTAAGATTTTAACACTTAGTGTCCTTTTTGGAGACAAACTCTTCGGCCATTCGAATGGCCATTGTGCTGCCATCTTGGGTCATTAGATGACATCAATGATGGTTCGTAGATGTCTGAAAAAGGGTTTGCTTGTTGCTGCCCCTACAAGTGGCGTCTCTCTTGGTAACTACTTACCACTTTTGGGTTGTTCCAAGTGCAACAAAGGTTTTTGCAATTTTCCAGCAAGCTTTTGGACGTCAAGAAGAAGTGATTCTGCTAAGATAAGGAAAAATTTTCAAAATTTCTTCGTTTCTTATAGGGTTGGGGTTTCTACTACTAAAAATTACACTATTGTTTTGCTTATAAGAGAAATTATTGTCCTAAATGCCCTAGCCAATGGCAGATAGACAGGATTTCTTAAGGACTTAACAAACATAATAGCATTATGAAAAACAGTTAAACCGGAACTCAAAAATTAGGAAATATTTCAAATTTTAAAATTCTAAAAATTACCTTTTTCCTCGTGTGGCTCAGAGACCAAACGATTCCGTGGTAAATCAATCAGTCAAAGAAGAAATTCATTATGAAAATATTATTCAAGTGGTCAACAATTAGGAAATTCCTAGAGTTACTTAAAATCAAACGTGGAAAACATCAGTATTCCATAGTTTAGATGCTTTTTTGTGGATATTTGATCAAAATAAAAGAAAAGAAGCCTACCAATCCAAAAACAATATGAAACAATCTAATTTTTAGACCTGTCAACAATTGACAAACTTAGAATCAATAATATAACTATACCCATTTTGGATCAGTGTAAGTAAGAGTGAAACCACTCACCATGGAGGGAAAAAACACCTCTATTCTTTAAGACATCTTTTATTCAATGATTCTTTATTAGGAACAGAGGAAAAAGTTCGTGTAAGGCTAACACATTTTAATTGTTTTCCAAATTTTATGGTTTCATTAACCAATAGAAATATTTTAAGTTCTTTTAACACTTAAAATGCAAAATTATAACTTCAGAATAAGGCCATGATTAAAACCCTTAACATTAGTATAAACTTTACTATAGAGCCATGTGTGGTTAACCCAAAGCTTTGATTCATAGCCCAAAATGAGAAACACTCATAATTCAAACAAACGTGTCAAAAGCTCATGTCACGATACCCAGAACAATACAATGGCATGAGGTCCAATTCCTAAGATAGATGGAGATTAGGAGTTATAAACCCAATCTCCATTCACAATATAGAAATAAACCATGTTGCCCAATTTCATAATGGTCTTGTCAAGCTAGTCTTTAATTGGCCACCACAGTATGCCTAAGACAATCTTTTGAAATAGGACAAGCAAGTACAGCCTTTAGAAGGTTAACCATAGAAGATGAATCAACTACAGTATCGCACTTCTGATTCTTCAATACCAACCATGGTTAGAATCGACTGCAGGATCTCACTTACCAAGTCTAACAAACTCAACCACTATGTCACCAACTTGTTTATTAATGACTAATAATGCAAGAGCAAATTCTAAAATACTTGTATTAGAAAAATAGTTTGAACTCAACAGAGAATGGTGTCGGAAACGTTTTTATTTTGAAGAGAATAAACAAAAAAGAAGTTACTCTGATTATTATAGCCAAGAGAGAAGAAATTCTTCAAAATTATTATGACTTCATGAAAATAAGAAAACCCACACAAATTGTTTGATTTGTTTGAGGAATGTTATCCTAAACAATAAATACAACAAATATATTGCTAAATGGCAAACAAATAGAGGAGAAGTGGAATATCAACCCCCTACTCTAACAAAAATCCAATATTCTCACAAAAAGGTAGGAGTGAAAGCCACCCCTTTAAAAATGAGAGCCCAGATCTTGGAGAACAGAACAAATTTCTTCAAAAGATATTAAAATGATAGTTAAGCAAAACAACTAAACAATACCATTGGTAAAAATTGAATCATATTGAAACCCTAATAGAAAACCAATAGATCACTACAACTACCGTTAAGGTCTCAGAAGAAGTCAGAAAACCCAATGAACCAATATTCAAGCCTTTTGAAACACCAAGGACATATCAACAAACAACACATAATGATTTCTTAACGGAAATTAAAAGTAGACTTGATGCTTTAGAAGGCCAGAAAATGAATTAGTAGCTCTAGAAACTCCAACCCAACGTTCTATGGATACCATAAACCAATAGGCAGATTTGATATTTGAAATGAACAACAAAGTAACAAAATGACTTGGAAAGAACCTAAGAAAACCATATTACCCAAATATTAAAGCGCTTGATCTCATTATTGAAGAAAAAAACTTGTTTTCTAGAACAAGTATAATGCTAACACCATTTATAGAATGGAATGTTGATGGAATGTCTAAATATAACATCTTCAATACCCTTCAATAAATGACAGCGGTATCAAATGTGCATAAAACACAAAACCAAATAGGTCAAGACATTTAAATGGCGGGTGGGATAATTCTTTTACCATAAAACAACAAGAAGAGATTTTAAAATCTTTTAAAAAAGATGATAAAGGGAAAAATATCTTAGATGAACAGGAGCGCTTCAAGATATAGTGCGACCTTAATCTTCTCAATATCCCAACATTTCATAAAAGACCCTTCCCACCCTAAAAATAGAAATACAGAATTACTATCAAATTTAAAATGTAAAAAAATTAATAGACTTTATGTGGTAAAAGATGTGTTCATGACAAATAAAAATGCAAAGGTCGGATAATCAATAGCGCTTTTGGAAAGAAAAGTTCTTAGCTAGATTGCCTACCTTACTAAGCGAAAAATTTACTAACCAAATAAGAGAAAATTACAAAGGGATAATTCCCTATGAAAAGCTCACATGTGGTGAACTTATCAGTTTTACCCGAAAAGAAGGATTAAAAATCTGTCAAGACTTAAAATTACAAAAACAAGTTAAAAAATGAAAGATATCAATGTATATAAGAACTGAGGTCTTTTTGTCGCCAAATTAACATCCGCAGTGACCATTCTTTTTCAAAATCATGCTGTCCTAGTGAATCAAACTCCATACGGAAAAATCTCCTCGAATATTACAAGAAACCAAAATACAAGAAATATAAGAAAGAGAAAAAGAGCAAAAAATTGACAAAACAATAAAATGTTATAAATGTGGAAAACCTGGTCACGTACTGAAATATTGTAAAATTAAAAGAAAAGTCGATAATCTCCATTTAGAAGAAGAAATTTAGTAAAAACATCAATGAAATTCTTATAGAATCAACAACTAGAAGATGAAATCTCTGAAAACGTCGAAGGATTCCAAGAAAATGAAACACAAATTACCTTCAAATCCCTTACGAACGAAGAAACACAAATTAATGTCCTAACAAAAGATCAAGAATTCATGATTGTACTTATTGATAAAATTCAAGATAAAGAAAGAATACCTCTAAAACTTACTAGCTTTTTCTAAAAGAAAAACCACAAAAAGAAATAACCCTAAACCAATCACAAATGTACAATATGAAAGAAATAAAATTTAACAAATATGAGTCTTCAACGCCTTAACAAATAACAAACTTTGGACTCCAATCAGAAATAAAACAAATAAAAATAGAACTTTCCAAACTCAAAATTGAACAATAAGAAATCAAAGACCTAATACTCTTTGAAACCAAAATATCCAAATCAAAGTTCCTCAAACACAAAACCAGAACTTAAACCAAAAGATAGCCACAAGAATACGTGATGGTTCTTACCGAAATATCTATCCAAAGATATCTTATCAAAATAAACCTTTAAATTAACATTGAATTCCAGTTGCCAATAATAGCACACTTTGATACAGGAGCATACCAAAACTGGATTAGAGAAGGTATCATTCCAACCAAATACTATAACAAAACCTCAGAAGCTATTAAAGCTGATAATGTTGAAAACCTCAATGTTACATATGAAATTCCTAACGTAGAAATTTGTAATAAAGGGTTTAAATACCAAAAATGCTTTTTGATGGTAAAAAACATAACGCAAGATGATAGACTTGGCACTCCTTTCATGTCTTTACTCAAACCATACAAAGTAAATAAACCTTTGAAGTAAAAAACATAACGCAACATGATAGAAATCATGACCCAAGTGCTAAACACTAACGTAGTCTTCCCTTTTTTAGAAAAACTGAGAATTAAAAATCTTAACCTTTTGAAATCTTATTTATTCATACAGAACAAATCAATAGCTTAACAAATTACATGCAAAAACCAATTTCTTTTTTTTGCAAGAGGAGATTTGTTTCAACAAATTAAATGAAAAATTAAAAACAGAACCAGTTCAGCAAAGAATAAGACAAATAAAAGAAGAAATTTAGTCAACAATCTATTTTGACATTCCTAATGCCTTTTGGAATAGGAAAAAAATGAAGCAAGCTTATCATATGAAAAAGATTTTGATGAAAAACAAATCCCCACAAAGGCATGACCAATCCAAATAAACAAGCAAATGGAAGAATTTTGTAAAAAAGAAATACAGACTAATAAGAAAAAGTAGTTCACCGTTAAGCTGTTTTGCTTTCTATGTAAACAAAAAAAAATGTAAAACTTAAAAATGGAAAGTCAAGATTGGTAATTGTTGAGTGCCTTAAATTTTTTAATCCGCTTTCAATTATGACCTGACTCGATATTGTAGGAGCTAGACTTAAAAGAAAAAAATAAAGGTTTGTGGTGAAAGCGGAGGGCCCAAGCCCGAAGGCCACCCCTGACCTTGTTCAAGGGTACAATTTGACCCATTTTCTTTGTAATTTGAGCGACCCGAACTGGTTTGGTGGTTATATTTATGTGGATCTAGGGTTTTTTCTTATAATCATTGAATCAGTTCTTCAAAAAAAACAAGAAGTCTCTCTCCCTGCCCGTCGACATAGGTCACATTGATCGAACTATGTAAATCTTGTGTGTTGTTGTTTTCTTTTGCTTTAATCTCCTTATTTTCTTTTTTTTTTTTTTTTGCAACAAGTGGCATCAGAGCTGGGTTACCTAATTCTTCTATTTGAATCTAGGTATCTAGGGCCAATTCTGTTTTGCTATTTAAGATGTCATCAAATTTTTGAAAAATTCAATGGATCGAATAATTTCACTCTATGAAAGGTAAAGATAAAGGTTGTTCTTATTCAGCAAGGATGTGCGACAGTGCTAGAAGGAGTGGAAAAATTGCCTGCAAATTTAAAGGCGAAGGAGAAGAATGAGATTTTGATAAAGGCACACAGCACGATTTTGTTAAGCTAACTAATTAAGTCTTGAGAGAGGTGATTGAAGAAACGACTGCTGCGAGGTTATGGAACAAGCTAGAAAGCAAGTATCAAAAGAAATCCATAACCAACTGATTATATTAGAAATAACATTTATATACCTTTCAAATGACAGAAAATACACAGGTAAAAGATCACCTTGACAATTTTAACCCAATTATTTTTAGACCTATAAGGTGTTGGGGTTAAAATAGATGATGAGGATCAAGCTATCATTCTTTTATGTTCCTTGCCAAGTTCATATAAGAATTTTGTTGATACTATGCTATATGGTAGAGATAATATTTTTGCTAATGATGTGAACGATGCTATGCAGTATAAAAAATTAAAGAGAAAAGTCTCTGGTTCTAATGAAGATGATGCAAAAGCAAGTCTGGTAGTTAGCAAAGGGATGAACAAGGAAAGGGATGGTGATAGCAAAGGTAAATCACATTCAAAATCAAGGACTATTGGATTTCGATGTTATCATTGCTAAATTAAAGGACATCTAAGGAAAGATTGTCCATAACGAAAGAAGATACATGAAAAGAAATAATCAACTAGCAATGGTAGAGCTATTGTAGTGCAAGATAACTCAATTATGATTAAGGATAGCTCCAATGAAAGAGAAAGTAGTGATGTTTTAACTGTTAGTACTTTAGATTCTATAAATACCTGGATCTTGGATACTAGTGCATCTTATCACATGACTTTCTCACAGGGACTATTTACTTCTTTGAAGGAGTGGAATGGTAGCTTTAAGTTGGGTGATAATAATTAGCTTAGTGTTAAGGGCAGTGGTTTTGTGCAGATTAAGGTGTATGATGGGATAGTTAGAACATTTGATGCTTGGTATGTTCCCAATCTTCACAAGAATTTGATCACTATAGGAACCTTAGTTAAACCAGGGTACAATTTTTTTCAGTGAAGATGAGCAAATAAATGTCTCAAAAGGTGCTTTGTGTGTGATGAAGGGTAAATTGCAACATGGAATTTACATCTTGATAGGCAGTTCAATGATGGGAATAGTGGCAGTATCTCACTCCTTTGAGCAACATGATGATTTTACAGAGTTATGGAACCACAGATTGGGTCACATGAATGAGAAGGGGCTTATAGTATTAAGCAAATAAGGATTGTCAGGTGGAGTTAAAATAGGAAAATAGCAATGTTATGAGTCTCATGTTATAGGTAAGCAGCGCAGGGTGAAATTCAGCTCTGGCAAGCATATTTCTACTAGTATTCTTGAGTATATTCATTCAGATTTATCGGGTTCCTTCATGGTGGATGCAAGTACTTTGTCACTTTCATTGATGATTACTCTAGAAAAGTTTATTTATATTTTTTGAAATCAAAGGATAAGGTGTTTGGACGATTTAAATAGTGGAAGACTATGGTTGAAAAATAGATAGGAAAATAAGTCAAAAGACCTAGAATAGACAATGGTTTGGAATTCTATAATGCACCATTTGATAAGTTCTGCAAGAAAGAAGGTATAGTGAAGCATCACACTGTTAGATGTACACCATAATAAAATAGGGTTGTAAAACACATAAACCAAACATTTTTGTAGAGTGCTAGATTCATGCGATTAAATGCTAGTCTTTTGAAGCAATTTTAGGTTAAAACAATTAATATTGCTTGTTATCTAGTTAATAGATCTCCATTAATAGTAATTGATTTAAAGACTCCTTAAGAGGTATGGTTTGATAAACCCTCTGCTGATTTTTGCTTATGCATATTTGGCTGTCCTACTTATGCTCTTGTTAATAATGGTAAACTAGAGCTTAACGTAATGAAATGCATATTTTTAGGGTATGCAATTAGAGTTAAAGAGTATAGATTATGCTATACTAAGAAAGATAAAACTCTAAAATTTATTATTAGCAAAGACATTACTTTTTATGAGTCTGCTTGCTTGGTCAGAGAGAGGAGCTTGATAATCTTGCAGGTAACAATGATCATAGTGCTAACCAAAAGGTGGAGTTTAAGACTAAAGCTCCAAAGAGGATGACAACAAATCCTAAAAAATAACCTAGAAAAGAAGAAAAATCACAAATATAGCAGCAAGAAAACCAAGAAGAGAAATAAAAAAACCTCCAAGGTATGTAGACTTTGTTAAGGTTCTTAGCACTAATCCTATTGCTTATACATTGGCAGTTGCAGAGAATATTATTTTTGATGAACCAAAGTCATATAAAGAAATAGTTCAAAGTAAAAAAGCATCAAAATAACTGATTGCAATGAATAAGCAGATGCAATCACTTGTAAAGAATAATACATGGGACCTAGTACCATTACCATAAGGTGTAAAACTAGTCAAATGTAATTAGGTATTTAAGAAGAAAGAAAGTATCCTTAAAATTGAACCCGTTTGGTTCAAGGCAAGGTTTATGGAAAAAGGTTTTTCATAAAAGAAGGGAATTGATTATTGTGAAGTATTCTCACCAGTTGTTAAGCATAAGACAATTCGAGTTCTTCTAGCCATGGTAAGTGCATTGGATCTAGAATTGAAACAATTTGATCTGAAAACTGCATTTTTGCATGGGAATCTAGAGGACTATACTTATATGTCGCAACCAGAAGAGGTGTTTTTTAATTCCAAAAAAAAAAACCATGTGTATTTACTAAAGATATCCTTGTATGGGTTAAAATAATCTCCAAGGCAGTGGTACAAAAGGTTTGATGCATTTATAGTTTCTTATGATTTTATGCATAATCAGTTTGATAATTGTGTTTACTCTTGAAAGCTCCCAAATGGTTCCTTTATATATTTGTTGCTATATGTGGATGACATGTTGATTGCAACTAAAAACAAGGATAAAATTGATAGTTTGAAGATTTTGTTGAGCAGTGAGTTTAAAATAAAGGATTTGGGTGTAACCAAGAAAATTTTAGACATGGAGATTTGAAGAGACAAAAGAACAGGATTGTTGTATGTATTTAGGCAAAAGTACATCGAAAGGGTACTACAATCTTTTCAAATGGATTATTCTAAGCTCATTAGTACTTCTTTGGCAGCACATTTTAAACTTGATGCTAGTGCACTACCTAGTATAGATGAAGAACGAGATTACATGAGTAAAGTTCCATGCTCGAGCACAGTTAGGAGCTTGACATAAGCCATAGTTTGTACTAGGCTAGATTTAGCTCATGGGGTTAATGTGGTGAGCAGGTTTATGAGTAATCCTGGGAAAGCTCACTAGGAGGCAGTTAAATGGCTTATGCGAAACTAGAAAGGTAAGACTAATATTTGCTTAGTTTATGGTAGTAGTGGTTCTACTAGTGGTCTTGTTAGCTATATAGATTCTGAGTATGGTGGAAATCTTATGAAAAAGAGATCCATGACAAGTTATATCTTTACTTTGTATAGATGTGCTATCAGTTGGAAAGTAACACTTCAATCTACAGTTGCTGCTCCCATTAAAATAGAATACATGTCATTGACAGAAGGGGTCAAGGAAGGTATATGGTTGCATGATCTTGTTGATAGTTTAGGTTTGAATGTTCAAAGGCCTCTCATTTGTTGTGATAGTCATAGTGCATTAAACTTGGCTAAGAATCTAGTTTATCATGAAAAATCAAAGCATATTGATGTTAGGTTGAATTTCATTCAGGATGTAATTGAAAAAAGTTATTCTCCATAAAAAAGATAGCCACAGCAGATAATCTAGCAGATATGTTGACAAAGTCATTGCCTATAGAGAAGTTTAATTATAGCTTGGACTCGGTATATATTCGCATTGCATAAGTTTTTTTGGGGCATGATGGCAAGGAGATATTCTTCATTCTGAAGCTTGGAAATTGAAGTCACGGTAGAGAATTGTTGAGTGCCTTGAATTTTGTGATCCGCAATGAATTATGACTTAACCTAAAATTGTGAGAGCTTAACCCAAAAGGAAAAAATAAAGGTCTGTGGTGGAAGCGAAGGGCCCAAGCCCAAAGCCCACCACTAACCTCATTGAGGGGTACAGTTTAACTTGTTTTCATTGTAATTAGAGCGACCCAAGCCAGTTTGTGATTTCATTTATACTATTTTAAGGTTTTTTTTATAATAATTGAATCAGTTCTTCAAAGAAATAAGAAATTTTTCTCCCTGCCCGTTGCCATAGTCACATTGACCGAACCATGTAAATCTTGTGTGTTCTTGCATTTCTTGCTTTAATCTTCTTATTTTATTACATTTTTTCGCAACAGTAATTAATTACAAGTCACTTAAAAGATTTTAAAATTGATTAGATACCCAATCTTAAATAAAAAAGACCTATTGTAAAATCTTTATAATGCTTATATTTTTTCAAAGTCTGGCATGAAATCTGCAAATCGAAATAAAAAACAAAAAATACAAAATAACATTCACAGTTCCTTTTGGCCACTATGAAATGAATGTAATGCCATTTAAAGTGAAAAATGCACTCTCTGAATTCCAAAGAATAATGGACGATATTTTTAATCCTTATTCCCAATTCACAATTGTATACATAGATGATGTTTTAATGTTCATAGAAAATCTAGAAAAACATTTCAAACATCTCAATACCTTTTATTGAAATTATCAAAAGTAATAGTTTAGTGGCATCAAAATAAAAAAGTTTGCTCCAAACACGAGTGAGATTCTTAGGCCATTATGTAATCCAAGGAGCTGTTACTCTAATAGAAAGATCAATAGCCTTTATAAGAGTCACTGACCAAATCATAGATAAAATCAAACTTGAAATATTCTTAAGAAGTTTAAATTCTGTCATGGATTTTTTTATCTAGGCTAAGTAAAATATGTAAACCATTATATTTAGAGGAAATCTAGGCTCATGCTCATCGAGATAAACATAAAAATTTAATCAAAATTAAACATAACCAGTGGGATTAAACAAAGAAACATCTGGATTTCCTCAGGATCTTAGGCTAAGGTATACATGTGATCGAATAGCAACTTAAAATATAGATAGAAATCATACCTATTTAGAGACTTGTAACTCTAAGCATGCCGATCCTCGTATGAATACACTATTAGTTGATTGCTACGATTTCTTCTTAAGGCCAAGAGCAATCCAAGTGTTCTGCCTCTAATAGTGATCCACACGAATTCCTATTAAAGTCTTCATGAAGACAGGTGGTTCTCTGGTGCTAGCCAAAAGGCTTCTCAAGCCTCAACTAGAAAGTATACAGCTAACAAGTTTAGATCTGAAGTGATTTGGGAATAATTCCTTTACCTATTACACCAAAGAAAAGAGAAATAGCTTTATGAAGAAGTAGCTATTTTTTGCATATGCTAATAAATGAATAAAAAAATCATAATTTTTTACTTTGGTTGATTCCACTAAGATAGAAAACTGATTTCCTATCCCTCATCATGATCAAAAGCACTTTCTAACTACTCGAAACATAAATCAGCATAATCAAGCTAAGGGAAATAAGGATTTTGAAATTTGACCAATTTCACTATCAGTATATGCCCTAGACCTAACCAGATTGGATGAGGTATGTATAAATTAATAATGCAAACTAATCACTTATGTTAGTGATTCAAGGTTTTCCTTCATGTTAATGATGTGATTGATAATCATGCAAACACTAATTGGATAAAGCCCATGGATGGCCTTAGAAAATTAGTAATGAGTTACAATAATGAGATCCTTATGCATCAAATCTGTGTTTCTAAAATGATTCTAGTCATCGTACTGTCTAAATACCACATTGGCAATGCACAAAGACTAACATATGCTAGGCCTCCTTACATTTATGCGTGTAACTTTTTGATCTCATAGAACTTAAAGTATATAGATACTTAGGGATAGCTATAGTGCTTGTTTTATGGAAACAAGTTCAATGAACATGGCCCATATAAGAACTCCATTTGGTATAGGTCACTCAAGTGTCTATAGTATATGCTCTCATGTGCCATTGTGTATATTAGTCCTCAGACTTATGATACCAGGTCATCTCATATAAAGAGTGTCATCTTTGATTTATCTAAAACAGTCCACAATGGATGAATATTTAAAAGGTATGGTACGCTCGGTATAACATGATTCATATGGTGGATGAATGAGTGAACTAGAGAAAATTCACCACTTCGAGTGATGTTGGAGATATATCTCATATGTCCTGGGCTTTGGTTAACTTGATAAAGTCATCGGAGAATGCATGATGGATTTATGAAAAATTATTTCTCTAAATTCATAAAGTTAACCAAAATCTACCGGAACTAACATAGATTGATACATGAGGAGATGCTACACCATGTTCATGGTTTATCCAGGATATCTAGTGAAAGGACCAAAATACACTAAGCGACTAGTTATTGAAAGGTTTCTTAAAGAGGTCATATTAACTCTTTTTGCATATCAAGTGGCCATGATGCCTTACTAGAAGCCAATCTTGATCTATAAATATAAATACACTTAATTGGGTAATTATATTTATTGTTATTATGACAGAAGCCTAATAGGTCACACACAATAAACTATTGGATTAAAACTAGGATTTAATTAAGTACAACTTAATTAAATAAAAGATATAATGAAGAGAACTTAATTAAATAAGTTCACTTAGGAATAATTAAGACATAAATTAGATTTATGAAATTTAATTAGAGATGACTTAATGTAGCAATAATGATAAGAATGCCTTATCAATATAATGGCTATTTGAAGACATGGTTTTAGGGATGTTATCAAATAAAGTCAAATAATTGTATTTAAAAAATTAAATAATTATTTGATAATTATTTAATTAATTACTTAATAATATTTACATGAAGTAAAATTATTTTACTTGGGTTAGAAAATTTAATTTATGAAATTATCTAACACGTAAAGAAGGGGCTAGGCTAAAAGCCCTAATTGGCAAGTCAAGAGAGTTTGGTTGCGAACTATTCCAAGTTAGGCTTGCTAATAGGCTTGGCACATGGAATAGCCATCTTTGGTGTGGTATTAGGCTAAAATATTAATAAGTTACTATTTGGGCCTAATCTTGGATAAGCTAATTACAATAATTTTAATTGGGCTTTAAGAAACACTTCAAGTTGGTGCCAGCTGTACGGCTTGTTTAATGGGTCTAGTTCATCCATTAAATAGCTTAACCTAATCCATGCGGCCAATATATACAACATTAACTCTTTTAAGAGAATGTTGGCTATTAGGAAACCTTAGGCAATGGACCCTAGAGCTCCCTAAAGGCCATTATGCCAACTCTTTTATTTCCCTAAGCCCCCTTATGCGTCGATTCATATTTTAGGTGATCTCAAAGTGTTTTTGATCACAACAAAAGTAGAAAATCAGTTTTTTATTCTACTAGAATCAACCAGAATCAAGAATTATGATTTTAGATCTATTTATTAGTATCTATGCAAAACAGCCACTTTTTTAAGGGTATCTAGGTGCAAACATGGTTTCTAAGTGGTCTAAAATTGTTTCTGATCATATGGAAGGTAGAAAATCTATTTCCTAGCCTAAAGGAATCAAAAAAAATAAAAAATTAGGAATGGATTCATTTTCCTATAGCTACAAAAACAGCTACTTCCTTATAAAGCTATTTTTCCTTTTTTTAGTGTAATAGGCATAGGTATTATTCCCGAATAACTTTAGATCTAAACCTATTAGCTATATATCTTTTGGTTGTGGCTTAAAAAACATTATGGGTAGCACCAAAAATTGTCAAACCTCTTGAAGACTCCAATAAGCATCTATGTGGATCACTGTTAGAGGTAGGACACTTGTGCTGCTTGTGGCCTTAAGAAGAGATTGTAGTAATCAACCCATGGTGCATTCTTGGGGGAATCAGCAAGCGTATAGTTATGATTCTCTAGGAAGGTATGATTTCTAACAAATTAGTATTTTAGAATTGCTATCCAATCACAAGTACATCTTTTCCTAACATCCTATGGAAATCTAGGTTTTTCATTTAATTCCATTGCATAAGTTTAATTCTGATTACATTTTTATATTTATATTGATAAGTGTGAGCGAGGATTTTTCCAACATTCATAGCTTTTTTTCGTAAAAAAAAATTAATCTATCAATGCTAGAAAACTATTTTTCTACCTTTATTATATCAAGAATGATTCAAGAACACTAAAAAAAAAAAGGATGAAGATGTAAGAGAGCTTAGGGAAAAAAAACATTACTCCATACCCCCTCAAGAAAGTCTAGGGTTGACCCCTAAGCCTTTTCTATCCTCTCTAATCAGCCAAGAAACTTAACAATGTATTTAAATACACCTTGGGCTAGGTTAGCCTTGATTGTTAGGTCCACTGAGTCTATTACCAACATACAAAGAAAGTGGTCCCACTTTAGAGTATTTCTTGGATCCCAATTATCTATTTTAATTAGTTGTTCCAAGATTGGCCTTAACAGTAACTTATTAAAATTTTAGCTTAATAACACACTAAAGAGAGCTATACCATGCGCCAACCCCATCAGCAAACTTAACTTGGAGTAATTCTTTTGACAATTAAGGCTTTTGGCCTAACCCTTAAATTTATATATTAGATAATTTAATTCAGAATTTAATTTTCTAACCTAAGTAAAATAATTTTTAATTCATGCAAATTATACTAAATTATTAATTAAATAATTATCAAATAATTATTTAATCTTTAAATACAATTATTTGGCCTTATTAAATATTATCCCTAAAACCATGTCTACAAATTAACATTATCTTAATAAGACATTCTTATATTTATTGCTATACTAAGACATCTTTAATTAGATTTCGCAAATCTAATTTATGTCTTAAATTTTTCTTAATTAAACTTATTCAATTGAGTCTTCCTCATTATACTTGTTACCTAATTAAGTCGTGTTTAATTAAATCTTGATTTCAAATCCAATAGATCATCTTATTATGTGTGACCCATTAGGCTTCTATCATAACTGCAATAAATATAATTACTAAATTAAGTGTGTTAATATTCATAAACCAAGATTGGCCTCTAGCAAGGCATCATGGCTACTCGATATGCAAGAAGAATCATAAGACCTCTTTAAGAAACCTTTCAGTAGCTAGCCTTTCAGTGTACTTCGATCCTTTCACCATATATCCTAGAAAGATCATAAGCATTGTGTAGTTTCTACTCATGTATCAATCCATATTAGTTCTTGCAAATTATGTTTAACCTCATGAATTTAGAGAAACAATTTCTCCTAAATTCATCATGTGTTGGGCAATGACTTTATCAAGTTAACCAAAGCCAAGGTTGATGTTACTTAAAGTGGTAAATCCTCTCTGGATCACTTAGGCACCTTCGTATGGCTCATGCCATACCCAAAACCACCTTACCATAAGCATCCACTTATTATGACCTGTTCATGATGGAATCAAAGAATGACACTCCCCATACAAGATGACATGGTATCATAAGTTTGAGGACTAATATACACGACTGGCACATAAGAACATATTCCATAGACATTTGAATGACTTACAGCAAATAGAGTTCTCATACGGGCCATATTTAGTGAACTTGTTTCCACAAAACAAACACTAGTATGCTATCCCAAAATATCTCTATACTTCAACTTCTATGAGATTAAAGAGTTGCATGCATCAAATGCATAGAGGCTTAGCCTATGCTAGTCTTTGTGCATTGTCAATGCCTTATCTTAACAATATGATGACTAGGAACTTTTTTAGAAACACAGCTTTGATGTATAAGGATCTCATCATAGTACCTCATTACTAACTTTTCAATGACATTATGTTTCATGGGCTTCTAATTAGTGTTTGATGAATGTCAATCATGCCACTAACATTAAGGAAAATGTTGAATCACTAACTAAAGTGATTGGTTTGCATTATTAACTTATCTATGCATCATCCAATCTGATTGGCTCTAGGGCATATATTAATAGGGCTTACATGTAGCAATCTTTTAAAATTTTCAATCAAGATTTTATCATCCATATGATCAAAAGCTACCTTGACTTTAGATGTTGAAATCTAAACACAAAAACTCCAAGATGCTAATCTCTTAAAAAAAATCTTGAAGACCACAAGCAGTACATATGTTCTACCTTTAATGGTTATCCACACAAGTAGTTATTGAAACCTTTTTAAGGCCCAGTGGCTCTTCAATGTTAGCTAAAAGGTTGTTAACCCTCAATCAAAAGGTAACTTTTGTCTTGAATCAATCAAACACCAAGAAAAGAGAATGAAGGAAGTTTGGGCCAACCACATATACTCCTAAGGAGATAGCAAAAACTAAGGTTTATGTATCGGTCGGAATATTATTTGAGAAAACAATTTTTATCTAATAAAATATATTTTATCAAATTATTTGGTAGCCTCTTATCTAAAAATTAGCTCAAAGCTCTTTTAAAAGCCTTTAGGCCATCATATCTATATATACTAGCTCAATTTTACTCCTAGTTGGATTTTAAATGGAATAGTTTTGACCTAATTATAACTTCTAAAACAAGTTGAACTTGTTTTTCTTGTCTTAGGTTAATTAAATGGTCAGGCAACCTTGCACCATCTTGGCAGAAATATTAACCAAATTTAGGCTAAAGAAGTCAACCCAACAAGCCTGGATCATATTCCTAGTAAATGGTGCAAGAATTAGGGTTATTTAGGCTAGACTTATGTTTACATGAATTTAATCAAATTAATTCAATTCTTTATTTATCTAAATAAATAATCAATATTTTTTTAATAAATATAATTATCAAATAATTATAAAAGTTAAATAGATAAATTGGAAACACAATTTAGCTAGTATGCATCCTTATGGATTTTATCATAATAAAATCCCTGATTTAGTTAAAACTATTTTTAACTTAATTTTGATATTATTTAATATTAATCATTGAATAATTAATACAATAATATTGAAAGGGATAATAAATAAATTATGAGATAGAAATTTGATTCTCCATCAAATCCCAAGTCTAGGTGAAATCCTATTTTAACTAAAGCTAGTGTTTATCCACCTTCATAGTTTATGTCTTAATTTAGACATTATTTTTAATAAGACAATCTTATTATTAATGCCTTAATTGCTGCAACATGGTTTTGAAATGATTCCTGACCAACTTGACTTAAAAAACATGTATACCCTTCGTTTCTATGTACATTAATGTATCATTTTTTTTAATTTTAGAGGCCATATATCATTATTATTTTCCTTATTTCAATTTTTGTGTTTGGGGACCAAGTTGTCGAGATGAATCGCTCACCTAACTTAACCCTTAATAGTCATCACAAAACGACCATTAATTTTGAGGTCACCACTAATCTAATTTGGCTTGGTGAGATTGGCCACCTATCAGAGTTTGTATTTTGAAGGTTAGGAAATCCATAAAAACAAAATCTAAGATTTGTGAAAATACCAAAGTCACATAAAAGAGTCTGACAATCAACTACAATCACGAGTAAGGATCTATCCCTCTCTTGATGCCTAACAATCGTACCTTATTGATCATGAGTTAACTTGAATTTTGATATTTATTTGATTGTAATTATGTATTTAATTATAATTCCCATTTTCCAAAATAAAATTTAGTGAAAAAAATTTGTTATTCTACTTGAGAAAATCGAGTTTCTTATATTTCTTAAAAATCAAAATATCTTCCTCACCACACCAAAAGACTGGAGGAACATGAAAGGTTTTATCACTATCTTTCATACACCACTAAAGAGCTAGAGAAATACAAAATGTTTTAAAAATCAAAATATCTTTCGCACTTTGGATGATATGAAAGGTTTTATTTTTTACAAAACATAAAAAATCTTGATTTTCATTTTAAAAAGGATATCTCATTGTTAAAATAATTCGTAGAACTCCTCTCATGTTCTGAGAAAAATCCCATGTATTAATTTTATTCAGAGACATTCCCTTAATTTTAAAAAAAATCCAATCTTATAAAGAATAGTAATAAAAAAATTATCCTAAGACTTTGAGTAGACAAAAAGTACTAAACTCGACTCTAAGGATCCTATACTTAATATAAAAACACGACCTATCCATAATGTGCACCTTCAACATAAAAGCTTCCAGATGATCATATCAAACTCGATTTTGGAAAAAATAAAATAAAATGGCCCTAGAGTATACCTTTGACCTGAAAGTACCTCGATATCCCTAAAGGACTCGATAACATCATAAAAGATAAACCTATCCCTAATGCATACCTTCGACATGAAAGTATCTCGGTAATCACATAAGACTCAATTCTAACATAAATTATTAAAATGCCCTTAGGGACTATTATCGGCATGAAAGCATATCGATAACCCTAAAGGACTTAAATAAGAAATGACAATTTTACCCTAACTTAGTAACCAAATATTAAAGGTGACCTAAAATATTAAAATTTCAACAAAGCCCCTAAACTTTTCTAAAATTACATTTTAGCCTCAAAATGATTTAAATGCTAGAAATTTTTTTAAAAAGACCAAAATACCCTAAATAGGTAATTGGGTGTATGAAATAACCTTTTCTACCCTAAAATACAAAGTTTTACTAAATGGTTTCCTAACTTTTCAAACTTTTCAATTTAATCCATACATGAAATAAACATCATAATTAGCCATCAAGCACGTCAAAAGCGACATGGAAAATTCATGAAAAGTCACAAGCAACTTTTGGCCAAGCACCTTAGGCCTTAAAAAAATTTTTTAATTTTTTTATAGTTAATTCCCTAAATTTTTTAAAATTACAAAAAGGCCTCAAAAGGCTAAAAAATATTTGTTATGCACATATACATATTAAAAATGCATAAAATACACCCACAAAGGTCCATGAAGTTCTCAACCAAGCTTGTAAGGCCTAGAAAAAAAGTTTATTACTTTTACAATTTAGTCCTAACACTTTTCAAATTTAAAAAATAGCTAAAAAAATCAAAACATCATAAACAAGCCCATATGGTACAACCAACATGGAAAATATCCTTCTAAGGCCTTGAAATTTTTGGTAAAATTATCTTTTGGCACCTACAAGTTTAAAAAATAACAAAATAATCCAAAATAACATAAACTCAAGCATAAAAATCTATTTCAAGCATATTAACAAATTCAACCAACAAAATATCTTTCCTCACACATACTTTCATAAATATTAACATAAATATGGCATAAATTTTTCCATGATTAGACATGCATAAAAAACATAAAAAATAATGACCATATCAACTTGGTTCTTCATCAACCAACATAAAAATGTCAAGAAGAATAGCTTAAAATTATGTACACAATATCACAAGATCATTTCCACAACAAATATATATTTCCATGATGAAAATCACATTATTACTACCAAAAATCAAATTAAATATTAAAATCACTAAACTTTGATCATGGCCTTCATACTTGACCTTTAAACATGGATCAAAATCCATGAGCACAAGCATGATTTTAGCTCTCTAAAAGGAAGAAAAATGAATAAAAACTAAAGATTTTGCAAGAAAAACTACCTTAAAAGCTCAATAACTTAGAAAATTTTAGTGTTTTTTAGTGAGGTTTTCTTCATGAAAGCAAGGCTTCATATGGAACGTCCTCCCCTTATTTATAAGGGTGAGGTTCAGCAAAAGGAAGCTAAAATCCCTCTTGGCCGAATTAGCTTTTCTTTTTTTATATGTTAATTATTTTTTTGGTTTTTCTATCTTTTTAAGATTTTTTTAAAGTTTAATTAATCGATTTTTGTCTTCTATATGACTTATATAATCGGATTATCAAATTCTAAAATTAAAATGACTATTCATAAATTTTTGAAAATGTATGAATAAATAAAATTATAATTGCAAATTTTACGAAAAATGGAAAAAAACAAAGTGAAAAGACTAAATTATAAGAAATAAAAAGCTATAAATTAACAAATTTAATTACAACTTTAATCATGTAAAAGGCCTAATTAAATATTCATATAAAAATTTTGAATTGAAAAGAATTGATAAAAATTTTAGAGAGAGAAAAATCATTGGGCTTTGTTATAAAATTGAAATGAGCTCAATTGGGCATTGTTGAAAATAAAATGGGCTTGTTAGCTTGTAGAGAATGAAATAGGTTTGAGAGAAAATAAAAAATGGGCCTCGCAAGGTTATTAGGCTTGTTGGGCCTATTTGCAAAACTTGAAAGCTTTAGGCCTATTAAGGAAATTTTGCTCAAAATAATAAAAATAAAAATAAATAAATTTTTTTAAGAAATTATTAAGAAGTCTTGTGTGCAAGAAAAAATAATTAAAAATCTCAAACTCGTAAAATTCTATGAGAAAAACTTTATATGAGAAAATTATTATTAAAAAAATGAAAAACTCATAAAATAAGTTAAATTTTCAAAAACTGATTTACTATAAATTTGATGAAAAAATTTGAAAAATTCTAAACCTAAAAAAATCTTATCTAAAAAATTTATATAGTAGAACTCTGCATTTTGGAAACCAAAAAATTTCAAAAACAAATCCAACTTCAAAAAAATAAGCTGAATTTAATATCGCACCCAAAGCATTAATTGATGGACATAATAAAAATAAAAAACTCAAATTTTGTAACAAGTTTTATTGAAAAATCTGCAAGCAAAAACTCGAGATATAGTGAAAAATTCAAAATTAATTGATAAATTTATCAATTTGACACCTTGTGGTATAAAATATCAATATGAATTTTTTCTTGAATATTTTTGTTTTTCTAGAGTGCATATAGGCATACATGCTACATGGGTAGCGATAAAAATATACAATTGTTAACTTTTCAAATTTTACAAAAAATTCTTGAAATATTCCTAAAAATGGGAAATTTGATTGTGATAATATCTGCAAAAGTAAATTTCAAAATTTCAAAAGAATAAATTTAAAAGCTAATTTTTACCTTAATGTTCTTTTTTATCTAAGATCAACCCTCAAAATAGCATTTTTCTATCATGTGCACCTGTGGCCATTTAAATGGGACTAAAAATGTCTTGAAAAAGTTTAATTGACATGAAAGAAATCTTAACCTTATCGGATGGCTACTAAGTTCTTGGTCTTAGATATTTCAAGTCTGTTCGAGAAAAGGCTTGGACAAAATTAAATGTCTACATTAATTAGACAATAAAATCTAGATTTAAAAAATCTAATTTTATTTTTAAATAATTGAATTTATTTAATTAAGTCCTTCATTCTAATTACCTTTTATTTAATTAAGCCATGCTTAATTAAATCTCAAATTTATTCAATAGATGTACCTTATTATGTGTGACCCATTACATTCCCAACATGTTGACAATGAACATAAATAATCTTATTAATCATGTTCATAAATCAAAAGTGAGATCTAGCAACCCATCATGACCACCCAACTGTTGAAGAGTCAGTGTGACCTTAGAAAAACCTTTTGGTAACTAGCTTATCAGTGTAGCATGGTCTTTTCACCATATATCCTAAATTGAAAATGAGTATGGCGCAGTGCCTACCCAAACCTTTATTTGTATTCATTCTTACAACTCATGGTTACTGTTATGGATCTATGAGGAACTATTCCTTATAATCCGTTTATGCTCTGGCTAGAGACTTTAATCTAATGAACTACAGTCAAGAAGACTTAAGATATGTCTCCAATGTCACTCGAAATGGTGAGTCCTCTATGGATTACTTATTCATTGAACACATGGTTCATGCTATACCTAAAACAGTCCTACCATAAGCTTCCATCTATTATGGATCCATTCATGATCGAATCAAACATAACAACCCTCATATGAGATGACCTGGTATCATAAGCTCAAAGACTATTATACATGAATGGCACATGAGAACATATTCTATAGACACATGAGTGACTTATACCAAATGCAGTTCTTATTTGGGACATGTTTAATGAACTCTTTTCCATAAAACAACACTTATATGCTACATCTCATATACTTTAACCTCTATGAGATCAAAGGATGCATGGAGTGTTAGAAACATAAAATAGTTTATGCAATGAAATTTTAAATTTTTTTAAATTGGATTAGACTAGATCATGGTGTTATATACAATAAAACCACCATAATCAATTACTTGAAGTATAGATTTAAATATGTGATCCAAGAATTCCTGGATCCGTGTGAAAGCTTTAACCAACTAGCCTTTTTCACTATTCTCTAATTCTTGAATGGAAAAGTGTGGGCAATCTTTGTCTTGATCTACTCTAGATTCATACGGCTTGATTCTACTTCAAGACCACTTTTGTGCCAACGGTCAAAAGTCACAAGATTTTATGATTAGAAACATTAATGGTGGCACAAATGCTCTAACTTTAAACATTAGGCATATGCTTTTTGTTTGTATCAGGTAATAAGGTAGCCCTAATATTAATTTTTAATTAAAATAATTATTTTACCTTAATATGTGGCACCAACCCTAATATAGAAGTCCACCAAGTTTTAAGCCGAACCCAAATATATCTATATATTTTTGGCCTAATATATTTTATGGAGTTTAGCCTACTTAATATAAATACTAGTTAATTCTAATTAAACCATTAATTTTATTTAGCTTGATAACTTTCCGTAACTCTAATTCTAATTTAAAGTAAAACCATGGTAGTTTTATTCGAATAGAATAATTATTTACTAATTATCAAAATATAATTAACTATAGTAAAATAATTAATTGTAACAGAAAATTAAATAAATAAATAAAAATAATTTTCTTTTAATTTATTTAGATTGTTATTCAAATTTAATTTATAAATAAATATTTAAACAAGAATTCATAGATATCAAATTAATTATATAAGTAATTAATTTTTCCATATCTATTTAATTTAAATTAATTTATATATATATATATATATATCAAGAGATAAATATAATTAGTTAAAATTACTAACTCTTGTCTAAATAAATATTTAATTGAATTAAATAGATATTACCAAACATTATCTTTCATTTATTTATTGAAGAAAATGCCTACATTATTAAAGAAGTGTATCTGGTGCACTATTTCACCATATTGAGAATCTTTCAACTATCGATATTTCAATCAATAACCATCCATTTAGGAATTATGTTGAGCTAGTGAAGGAACCAATTGGACATATATAATTAGGCTCCAATAATATATGTATTAATTTTGCTATATCAAATAATTAATCACATAATTATTAATCTCAGAGTCATACAATTAAAGACTTGCAACTGCACTCCCAATTATATATTGTATTACGTAGCTTTATAAATAGCCTTTTAGTCCAATGACCTTGTCATATGTATAGTACCCTTATATGATATTTGTGATCAACTTAAGGTTAAAGTCTGATTTACCTACTTGATCACCTTACCTTAAAGTTCTTTTATACTCTCTATGTGAATATGATTATTCACCAGATATGAACAATTTATCATTTGATAAAAAAAATGACCAAAGCCTTGTCTATTTACACTATCTTGTATAATGCCCTTTAAAAGGATAACCTTAACTTTTTATAGGAGCTATGATTCCATATCTATAAGTAAATCTCTCATCTAGTATAAGTCATATACATAATGAACCGGTCTAGTAGCTTACTAGTTAGATATCATTTAGTCTTTGGAACATCAAAGTATACAAATTATACACAAGGAGTCAAATACTTACTCTGGATTAAGGTAATTAGACAATGAATGTCAAAAGTGTATTAATCTAAGTAAACAAACCTATTAATGGATTAATTGCACTTTGGTCTAATCCGATATGTCACCACCTCTAGGTAATATATCTATGTCTCTACTTAGTAGTTAATCCACTCTAAACAGCCAAGACAAGCCATCTCCCCAATTAGATTTAGACGACATAATAGTTTTGACAGGGGTTAATTGCTCATATTAACCCTATAGATTATGGACTATCAATTTAGAGTACTTACCTTTGAATATTGTCTTCCCACTTATAAAGTCCATTGTATGCAACATTCTAATGGTGTAAACATAAGTAGTCAATGAGCCATACTTGCTTACATTTACTTTAACATGTAAATCTAAATTCGGACAGAATAGCAATGATGTAATTATAAAACTCAAATATATAAATATGATTAATCGGTTTAAACTAATAAATACATTAAAATGTCATTCATCGTTAGGGCATTTCCAACCTGGAGGCTTAAAATATGCTAGTTTTTATGCATTGTCAATGCCCTATCTTAACAACACGATGACTAGGAATATTTTTAGAAACACGACTTTGATACACAAGGATTTCATTGTCATAATGGTTTACTAACTATGCAAGGCCATTGTTTTAAGGGCTCCATCCAATTAGTGTTTGCATGAGTGTCAGTCACGTCACTTACATGAAAGAAAATCTATGTTACTAAATCTTAGTAACATGTATAATGTTATTTGACTATACATCCTATAACACAATCTGATTGGTTCAAGGGCGTAAAGAAACATCTCCAACTTACACTTGAAAAAATCATATTATTCTTAGTGTCTATTTGTTGGAGAAAATGTTGATTCATCCATGATAATCTCTATTATCGAGTCATAAAACTATTTGGATCATAATGAGACCTTGATTCCAATCATGTGTCTTCGTTGACTTACAACTATTGGAATCAGTTTAATTATCTTATGGCCACAGTCCAAAATCAATCTTTTTCTTGAGCCTATGATGAAATGATTTGTTTTATGCCTCTTGGATATAAATATGTAATCTTTATAGTTTGGAACTCTTTCCAAAATTATATTAAATATGTATAACTTTAGTTTGTCAGTAGTTCTTGTATGTTAGCTACTAATATCCCATGAATGCACGTACTAAGTCTTATGTTTTCATGAATATTAACTTTTAATAATCCATGAAGACTCCCACTAAACATAATATGTATAATAATTTTGTATGGAATTCAATCTTAATGAGATTTGAATTTAATCTAATGGGGCTTAATTTAATCAATTGGTGTAATTTGATGGACCATGATGTAGAACAATTCTACTAAGATTTGTTAAATTAAGAAAATAGAAAGCATCCATCCATATGCCAACAAAATATATATATGTTTAAAACATTTATACTAAAATAATAACTCCTAAAAATCAGTCCATAAAGAAGAGATAAATATCCAATGTTTAAAATAATAAATTATAAAATAAAAGTTCTTAATAACTTCCATGCATAGAGGCGCAAGCCTAATCCATATCAACTGGGTTGCCATCCTTTTTAATGGTCTAACTTTATTTATCCTTCTCATTTTTTTTTTGGTCATTGGTCCCTATAACATATCAAATATATTTAGTACCAATAATCAAGTATCATATGCCAAAGGAAAGTAAATGATTTTTTTCTTGACTTTATACCTAAGGTAGAAACTCTCTTTTGCTTTTTTTTCTTGACATATTTAAGGTCCTCTTTGCAATTTCTCTTCTAATGACAAGGTTTTTTGCAGTGGTGACATGTACCTTTATCAATTCCATTCTTAGCCTTTACTCCACCAGATGGCTTTAAACTCTTTGAACCATTCTTTCTTGATTTCTTTTTCTTCTTCTTTTTCTTCTTGGTTTTCGTAGAAGTAGAAATAGATGTAAAAGTGGACAGCCTTCTCATTGGTGAAAGATTTTTCTACCATAGACAACATGTTTGGCAATTAGGAAGGGATATCCCTAAGTGATTCATGTTGCAATTTAACATAAATTATGAAAAACTTAGAGGCAAGGGGGAAAGAACTAAATCAATGGCTAATTCATTATCCATCAACTAACCTAACTGTTCTAAACAAGTGATCCAGCCAATCATCTTTAGCATATGAGTTCTAACAAGCACACCTTTAGACATTTTTGTTTGGAATAATTCTTTTAGGATTTTAAACTTCTCAATACACCTTTACTTATTGAACAATTCTCTAAGGTTTAGGATGATGTCTAGAGCATCCATGCCCTTATGTTGCTTTTGGAGATCGAGAGTTATGCTAGCCATCATCACATGTATGGCCTATATGAGATCATCTTTATGAACTCGATAGCACCTTTCTCTTCTTGAAAAGCATCAAGTCTAAGCACATTGAGTATGGGCTTATCAAAGACATAAGCCTTGTATTTTTATGTTAAAATGATTTTAACATTGCAGAGCCAATCAATGAAATTCAGCCTAGTCAACTTGTTAGCATCCAGTATACTACGTAGTGACATATTAGAAGTCATACTTCTTATTTATATCTTGTATGAATTTTAAAACATATTTAATATCAATAACATGCATTACATAATCATTTAGTCAGGTTTTAAAACTAAAATGATTATTTCTTATTATTTTTGTGTAATTGTAGCCCTCAACTATAATATGAGAATTCAACATTTGAATCTTCTTAATGAGCTAGGACCCCTTCCATTCTAACATAACCTTGAACAACTCAACAAATTATGGAAGAAATAATTAAATAGGTAACATGATATACCAATTGCATCTCTCTACAACTCCTAGATCAGTTAGATGGTGACTTTTTGCCTAAATACATCTTATGCATTTCACCTAACCATCACCTCTAATGTCATATGGTCAAGTGCAACACATCTAGACCAAGCAACACTAGTTAAGTAAAGCCCATCGCCTGGGCAGAAGAGACCTTGAGTAACTCAATAAATTACCTTCGATGGGAACTTGGGTATCTGTTATGAATAGTGGAAGGCATCTAATCATGCTTAGAGGGATTTTTTTTATCAAATATTATTAGTCTCATTGATTTGATTTTGATTGCATTGGTATTGGCATTTATTTCAAGTGCATACATAGCATATATATATATATATATATATATCAACATAAAATAAATTTATCACATGCAATCTAATACGATGATTATGGACTTGTATTTAAACTAGTTTTTTTGAGCCACTAGGAAACTAGGTCTTAAGGATGCCGGTTGCATATCACATTAGTAATCTCCTTCAACTTCTTCCTGGCTCTATCTCCATTGCATCTTGGAGTACATAAATTCTCTAATTCTAATCTAATCCTAGATTTCTAACTATGTAACAATTACATTAGTTTGAAGAAACCTTAAGCAACATTTGAGAAGAGCAAAGTGAAAAGAGAATTTTACAATCCTGGATAATAAAAAGATAAGGTTTGCAAACCCTTCTAAAAAATAAATAACAAAAATAAATAAAATTAACTATCCATAACCTAGTCAAATGAAGGTCTAAGTCTATAGCAATCCTTCATGCTTTAACAATTACAGCATAAAATAATGTATAGCTAATATCACATGGTAATCACATGTATACAATGCATGTATAAAAAGTTTATGAAATTTAACAAAGCATCTATAAGAATCAGCCATAATGATTAAACACATTTAATCTTATTCCTAACTTCTAGGAAACTAATCTTAATTCAAACATTTACCTAACGTTTAGGTGATTTGTTTAAACAAGGACAAATACTCTTATTTGCATGCTTAAATTAGGCTTCGAAAATTAACATATTTTAAGATCTAAAATTAAAGTAACCTATTTTATTATAAAAATTAGGAAAAAATGTTTCTAAATCTATTCTTTAAAACATGCTTATTTAAAGAATCTTAGTTGAATTAAAACAATTGAAATATTCCTAACCTTTATGAACCACGTTTTATTAGTTTACTATTTATCTAATCAATGTAAGCTTCTTCACAATTTAAGGAATCTAATTCCTAATTTTTATGGCAATCTTTGTGGCCATACTAGTAGCCTTAAACTATCACCTTTAGATGATGTTTAGAGGCTGTTTCAAGTACTGAAAAATCGGATTAGTTGCTGCCAAGAACTGATTCAAGGTTGCATCCAAGAATGTAATAAATTTGCCTCTAATCATAAGTCACAAGGAAAACCTGAGAAGTGGGATTACCTTGTCACAAGCCCTAGTCTTGATGCCTAATTTTCCACACCGATGAAGTATGTTTATATATAGATTTTAAATGCTGGAAATTCATTCAAGATGCTGGCAAAGTTTGAACCAAAATAGCAAGCTCAATGGCAATAAGTTGCCACACAAATTGCAAACTTAATGGAACACCTTCCATGAATGCGGCATCATTATGCCTTAAATTTCAGAAACCAAGATCCATGAATGCGGCCTCATCATGCCTTAAATAACTTGATATCCTAAAGTGCAGCAAACCCATGGAACTTTACCCTAAAGATTTTAAGCTGCATTGGAATAAAGAACATATCTAAGATTAGCCAACAACACCATATCATGTGATATCATCAAGAAAATTCAGGATTGTGTTTCTTTGTTTAAATAAATTAAAATTAAGTTTTATAAATTTAGTATGATAAAATCATATCATAAAAATCAATTTTTACAACAAAGAAATCATCAATAAATCTCCCTAGTGAAATCACAAATTTCAAGGAACAACTCTTTAAGTTGTATCAATTTAACATGTAGTTGATCTAAATCAATAAAAACTAATTATTATTAATTATTAAACCTTTTAATAATGATCAATAAACATTACAAACATGCTGTCCATAATTAAGAAAATTTAAAAAATATATATATTTTACAAGGTTTTATGGCCCAAAACTTCATAGATCTATACAAGTGACATTCAATTGTAATTACCATGAATTAGCCTATATTTACTATATGTAATCCACAACCTATAACCTTTGATACCACTTGAAGGGAGATCTTTCCTAGTGAAGTCTGGCCTCATGCATGTATTAGATTTTAAAAATCATCAAAACATAAACATAAATGTAACGAAAATAGAAAACATAGAAATAGCTGAACTTTTTTACAGATCTTTAGGGAGGGACTTACATGTCATGATCTTTAAAATTTTGAATCAAGATTTATCATCCGTATTATTAGAAGTACCTTGACTTTAGATGTCAAAATCTAAACACCAAAACTCCAATAAGCTAATTTGTTGAAAGAATTTTAAAGATCATAAGAAGCACACATGTCCTGCCTATAATGGATATCCATACAGGTAGTCGTTGAAACCTTTTTAAGGCCCTGTGATTTTCCAATGCTAGTTGAGAGGGTTGTTAACCCTTAACCAAAAGGTATCTTTAAATCTTGAATTAATTAAGAACCAAAAAGAGAGAATGAAATTTGTGCTAAGCACAAGTACTTTTAGGAAGATAGTGTAAACTAGGTTTTATGTGTAGATAGGATACTATTTGAGAAAACTAAATTGTATCTAACAAAACATTGTATCTAACAAAACAAACTCTTTCAAGATATTCAGCAACCTTCTATATCAAGATTAGGTTAAATCTCTCTTAAAAGTCTTTAGAACACCATATCTATATACACTAGCTTAATCCTACTCCTAGTTAGATTTAAAATGGAATAGTCTTGACCTAGTTAAAACTTATAAAACAAGTTGAAATTATTTTCCTTATTTTAGGTTAACTTAATGGTCAGCCAACCTTTCATCCATCTTGGCCAAAATATCCAACCAAATTAGGCCTGAGAAATTAGACCAATAAGTTTGGACCATATTCTTTATAAATGGCGCAATAAATAAGGTTTTTTAGGCCAAACTTGTATCTCCCTTGATATAATCCAATTAATTCAATTCTTTACTTATTTAAATAAATAAATAGTTATTTATTTAATAGATATAATTATTAAATAATTATAAATAAATAAATAAATAAAATGGAAACATAATTTATCTATTATATATCCCCATAGATTTTATCGTAATAAAATCTTTAATTTTGTTAAAACTATTTTTAACTTAATTTTAATATATTTAATATTAATTATCTAATAATTAAATTACAATAATATTAGAAGGGATAATAAATAAATTATGAGATAGAAAATTTGATTTTTAATCAAATATAAAGCCTAAGTGAAATTTTATTTCAACTAGAACTAGTGTTTATCGACTTTTATAATTTATGTCTTAATTTATACATTACTTTAACAAGACAACCTTACTATTACTATTTTAATTAAACAGCAAAATCTAGATTTCATAAATTTGATTTTGTTTTTAAATAATTAAACTTATTCAATTAATTCTTTCTTTCCAATTACCTTTTATTATTTAAGTCATACTTAATTAAATCATGGATTTAATCCAATAGATCTACCTTATTGTGTGTGATCCATTAGGTTCCCAACTTGCTGACAATGAACATAAATAATCTTATTAATCATGTTCATAGACTAAGAGCGGGATTTAGCAACCTATCATGACTACCTAAATGTTGAAGAGTCAGTATGGTAGGATCCTTTCACTAAATATCCTATTAAAGAAATCTTACTGAATAAACCTTTTAGTAACCAGCCATCAATGTAGTACAATCCTTCACTAAATATCCTAGATTGACAATGAGCATGGTGCAGTGTCTACCTAAACTTTTATCCATATTTGTTCTTACAACTCATCGTTAATGTTCATGGATCTGTGAAGAACTATTCATTATAATCCATTTATGCTCTGGTTAAAGACTTGAATCAAATCATAATTAAGAACACTCGAGATATGTTTCCAATGTCACTTGGAGTGGTGAATCCTCTCTGAGCACTTATTCATTGACCATATGGTTCATTTTATACCAAAACCACCTTACCATAAGCATCCACCTATTGTGGACCTATTTGTAATGGAATCAAAGCATAACACTCCTCATATAAGATAACATAGTATCATAAGTCTAAAGACTATTATACACAACTGGCACATGAGAACATATTCCATAGACATTTAAGTGACTTATGGTAAATAGAGTTTTCATTTGAGCCATGTTCAGTGAACTTGTTTCCATAAACAAGCACCCATATGCTATCCCCAAGTATCTCGTATATTTCATCCTCTATGAGATCAAAGGGTTACATGTATACAATGCTTGGAGGCTTAGCATTTACTAGTCTCCATGCATTGTCAATGCCCACATTTAATAATACAATGGCTAGGAACATTTTAAGAAACATGGCTTTATGCATAAAGATTTCATTATTGGAATGGTCTAACATTGCACAGTTATTGTGTTTCGATGGCTTCATTTAATTAATGTTTGCATGAGTTTCAATCATGCCACTAACATGAAGGAAAACCTATGTTACTGAAGCTTAGTAACATGCATGATGTTATTTGACTATTGTATCCCAGATCTAATTTAAATGGTTTAAGGGAATACAATAAAATGGTTTGCATTATTAACTATTATATATACTAACATATATGATAGGCTCAAGAAGAACCCAAAACCTTGGACAGACTTCACACTAATATTGTTCTACAAAGTATAAAAAACAAATTAAAAAATTATTCTATTTACACTTAGCAAACCTAAATTCCATAAAAAATAGTAGAAAATGATGCCTTAATAGGATATGGTTGGATCCCCAAACAAACTAAAATTGAAAAAGAATAAATAGTTCAGTCCACCTCTAAGCACTTGACATTGATTGAGTAAAATTGTAGCACAATTAAAAAAGAAATTGTGGCAATTGTCTTATGTATCATAAAATTTTAAAAGTGATTTACTTAATCAAAAATTCCATTTACGAAAGAGATTTAAAAAATGATGTTCAAAATATTATATAAAAATAGATTTCTACTAGGTGGCAAGCAATTTTAAATATATTTGACTTTGATATCAAGCATGGCAAAGAAGATTCTAATTCCTTGCCCAATTTTCTCACTAGATAATTTCTCCAAAATGTCACTAAAAGAGAGAAAAGAAAAGGCAAGAACGAGGACACTTCCTACCAAAAACCAACTAAATTATAGTACAAGATCTGCACCCAATAAGACAAAAAGGAATCCAATTCCTCTTGCAAAAAAATTAAATCTTAAATATTCCAAGGTGGACAAGACATAAATGAGCTTATCTTTTTAATCAAAAAGTGGATTCAATCACTTTCCCAATCCCTAAAACTTGCATTGGCTTTTGTTCGATCAAAAGAAGACACACCTCTCAATCAAATTCCCACCTAGGCAGTAAGGGTTTCAAAAGACATAGAAATCATCTTGAACAAGCCAAAACCTTTACAAAATGTTTTACTAGTAAAAGATAAAAATCCCCAAATTTAGTCATTAAAAATGTTTTCAAAGGATAGCATTTTAAGCTATAGGATGCTTCAACATCTCAATAATATTATGCGAACACATTAGTATAATGTGCTCTTTAAACATTACTTAGACCTTAAAGACTCAAACGTTATAATGCATTCAACTACTCAAATTCTTAAGTCCTCGGAATAATCGATTGAGAAAAAACCCGACCACTATGAAAATATTCCTAGCCAAATTCACCATAAAAATTGAAAATTGCCTATTCTTTATTTACTGAGACTTCCAACAAGCATGGTTCAATGCCTTCTTTTTCAATAATAAACATATTAGACATTCATGGCTCATATCTTTTAAATTTGGAGCCCAATATAATTTTTCACTTTGGTTTCAACATTGGTGGAATTGGTATGGACCACTCAGGGAAATATTTTTAGAAAAACTTGACTCTTTTATATGATCAATTCATTTTCAAATTCTAAAACTGTCTTTTATTTGATCAATTAATTTCCAAATTCTAACTAGAAAAAGATTAGTAATAATTGTACCTGTAAGTCTATTTATACTCAAAAGTGTATATTTTTTAGATAACATCATGGGAATATGCATTCAAAATAGACAGCCATATGATAGTACCTATGGTCATCCATAAATTCAAAACTAAATGGCAAGATAAATTTAATGAAGAATGTCAAAATTCATAATATCTCATTGAACAATTCAATAGAAACCCAATGCTTTATAAATCTACATCACTAGACCAAGAGACAACTGGGTTTATAGAAGCCAAAACAAATGCTAGTGCACTCCTAGCATAAGCCAATAGTAAAAATGAATACAAAAATTTGATGACAAAAATGCTCAACTCCATTGGATTTAGAATCAGATAAGGAATTTTTAACATCTTCCAACAATACAATCAACCTTCCAGATGATGAAATCACTACAACCAAACTAAAAGAAATGATGAAACCCACTAACAAAAGAAAACAGAAAAAAATCTAAAACTAAACAAAATAAAAGAAGAAAAAACTAAAATAATTCTTTATTAAAATAAATAATCCAATTTGGTTTGAATTCAAAATGTAATTAAAGAATATATTCTCTCAAGATTTTAATTGTAAATTTCAAAGGTTGTAATAATGTTAGTCAAGGAATATATTCCCTACTGTGTCTCACATCCTATTAGAGTCTATATAAATGGTTCTCAATTGAATGAAAGAGTAAGTCTTTCATCTTGTTGGAAGAACTTCTCTAGAAAACCTCTCTTTATATATTTAGTGATAAAAATTATTTTTTTTTTAAGTTTGTAATTTTGCAAATTATTTTTTGTGCAAACTATTTCTTTTGCATTCAAAGATCTTTGCTGATATATATATATATATATGTTAAATCAAACTAAAAATAAAGTCGATAAAATAGGCCGAAATTCAATAACCCACACAAATTGTTCTAATACAATTGATTTTAAAGGTCAAATCTTGAGTTCTAAAAATTTGAACCAAAAAAAATCCAAACTTAAGAAAATCCAAACTCAAAAATTTTGAACCTGTAAAGATTCAAAACAAAAAATTCTTGAAGCTTGTAAAAGCCCAAATCTATAATGATCCAAAACTCAAGGTCCATCTAATCTAATACCTGGACAAAAATAAATTTATAACCAAAAAAACCTTAACTGTAATTAATGATTTAACATTTTAATAAAATATTTAATTTATGAAAATATTGATATAATTATTACAAAAATTATAAAATTATATCAATAATGTATTATCAACAAAAATGATTAATAGTGAACCTTTTAATTGAATTATGAACATATAAATATACAATTAGATATAATATATCTATCTATAACTATAGTAAAATTGACTTAAACTATTAAATGTCATGAATAATGTCTTAAATGGTTTAACTTCCATCTTATGATTTTAGCATTGTCGTAGTTATGTTGTTTTAATATTGTGATAATTGTAAGTTAAATAAATGCTAAATTAATTAATCAATGAGTCCTCTTTGAATGTAGAGCTGAAATCGTGATTAATAAATATTACAATATTCTTAAATATGTGCATCTCCTCCCTTTTATAAATATATTCATTTCTTTTCTTTGTACATGAATCAAATTAATTTATTAAATGTATATGTCTCCTCTTTCTCATTCATGAATCATGATTACCTCTATAATGAAAGTGTTCTCTTTGAATGCTATATATAATCAATATTTCAAAACTTTCTTTGCCAATATAGACTTCAGAACAACTATGTGAAAAGTCATATTTATGATGGATAAAATATTTCCAACAAAAGAATGGTAGCAAGTGATGAGCAATATGTCTTCCATGAAATATTTCCTAGTGACGATGGTTAAAAAATCAAAGTGCATGTGTCTAGAATTTGAGATACTTTGAATATCTGAAGAAATCTATATTTATAGTAAAATTGACTTGAACTATTAAATGTTATGAATAACATCTTAAATAGTTCAAATTCCATCTTATGATTTTAGCATTGTCATAATTATGATATTTTAATATTGTGATAATTATGAGTTGAATAAATGCTAAATTAATTAATCAATAAGACCTCTTTGAATGTATAGCTAAAGTATGATTAATAAATTACCATACAATTAAATATATAAAG
This sequence comes from Adansonia grandidieri, assembly GCA_038382065.1. Classification (NCBI taxonomy): domain Eukaryota; kingdom Viridiplantae; phylum Streptophyta; class Magnoliopsida; order Malvales; family Malvaceae; genus Adansonia; species Adansonia grandidieri. The sequence continues at coordinate 8,578 of JBBYHK010507452.1, read as the reverse complement.
CTTATCTTTTTCATACATAAATTAAACTAATTTATTAAATATATTCATTTCCTCTTTCTATACATAAATCAAATTGTTAAATGTATACATCTTATCTCTCTCATTTATGAATTATGAATTACTTTACAATAAAAGTGTTCCTTTTGAATGCTATATATAATCAGTATTTCAAAACTTTCTTTGCCAACATAGATTCTACAATAGCTATTTCAAAAATTTTGGTTTGTGATGGCTAAAATGTTTTCCAACAAGAGAATAGCAGCAAGTGATAAACAATATTTCTTTTTTCATGAAATATCTTCCAGTAAGGATGATTAAAATCAAAGTGCATATGTTAAGAATGTTGGCTCCTTTGAATATTCGAAGAAAGAAATAGCTAATCAATGTAGACACCTAATAAATACGAGCATGGTTTTCATAAATGACAATATAGATACCCAATTTTTTTAAAAATCCCTGAAAGCATTCCTTTAGCCCCTTAATCCTACTTAAAGAGGTTTAAAACCTCTTGAAATCCCATAAAGAGCATAGTGATTAAGACTCGAGGAAATTAGACGAATTTGACCTTGGTCAAACTTAAGTCAAACTGGGTCAAATTATCTGAGAAAAAGTTATAGTTATGAAATGAGGATAAAATAGGATGAAATTAACCTGATCAAACCCAGTTCCAACCAGAGTCAAAATTGCCAAATGAGATTAGTTAAGTCTAGATTGCTCAAAAAAGTTAAAATTAGGACAAATTGATCAAAATCAGGCAAAACTAGTAAAAATTGAGAAAGTCGTTTCTCAAAATGATGAAAAAAGTTAGCTTTTGATTAATATTGGTTGGAAAATTTAATTAAATCCAAAACATGCAATATAGAAAAATTTTCGTTGTGGTATGGAATTCTTAGTGATACATTTTATGAATAAATTTTTTTATAAATTCTTATATTAAACTTTTAAAGATAGAGTTTTAATTAAATTTTCATGTATAGATTTTTTAAATACTTGCATACAAAATTTATTGAATTTTCAATGCATGGAACTTTTACTATAGAGATTTCAATTTAACCCTTTAAATATAGAATGTTATCACTTTTTTATATTTTCTTTTAAACCTTCTATACATAAAATTTCCAAATTAATTTCTATCTTGTTGTTTATATAGGATTTTTTTTAAATAAACACTTTATTGATAAAATTTTATTAAACTTTAGAATTTCCAATTTAACCTTTATAATTCTTTAATTAAATTTTCCACCCATATAATTTTCAATTAAATTCTCATAAATGGAAAATTTTCAATTAAAATTTTCACATATGAATTTTATTAAATTAAAATTTTTACATGTGAATATAGAATTTTCAACCTTGTAAAAATGACATGTAAAATTTTCAACTAGATATTTACTTATAGGATTTACAAGTGGATATTTCCAACCAATTAAATTTGAGTTCAATATTCAAGCATGTTGTGAACTATTGGATTGATTTTTTACTTTTCAAATATGTTCGCAGCTCTTAGTTCAAATTTTGATTTTCTAAAATTATAAGAATTTTGTAAACACATAGGCATTTTTTATTAACTAAAATTCAAAATTTGATTTTCAACCATATTTTCGACCAATCAAATTTTAGTTGAATTTTTAGACCCAATTTTAACCATTAGGTCTAATTTTGAATATTCAAACACATTTTCCACTTTTACATTTAATTAGGATTTTTTAAAGCTTGCACACTTGAAATAATATTTTATATAAATAGGCCACTTGGCAACCAAGTTGAGATTTGTAATATTCAAATTACATAGGATAAGACATGCATTTAATGTTAAAAGCTTAATTAAGGAAAAGTTTGAGAAAAATTAAAAAAGGAAAAAATAAAACCATCCATTTTTTATGTAAGGGGGTCTCTTCCTCCCTTAAATCAAAAGGAAACTCTTTCAAATTTGTTTCGAAGGTTGACTTTTACCAAATTTTTCTTCTTCATCTTTTTCATTTCTTTCTTTTCATTCAAGTTTTTGTAATTTATTTTTATGAATGCTTGATGATCCTACGTTTTAAACTTACGTTTAGCCTTTTTTATAGCCAAGCAAGGAGCAAATATTCCCTCCTTTTAATTTCTTCTTAGTTTATTGGATTTATAAGTAATTTAAAGGCTTGATGATCCTACATAATAAACTTAGACGATTAGCTTGAGCTTGAAGATTTTCTCACCATTTTGGTAGCCACAAGAGATAAAAATCCTTTATTTTAATATCTTGTTGGCTTATTTAATTTGTAGCAACATTATGGCTTAAAGATCCTAAGTTTAAAGCTTAGGTGATAGCTTTAGCTAAAGGTTTTTTTCAACCTTTTAAAATGGCTAAGCAAGAGGAAAAAGATAAATGAAAATTGTTGCCATCAATGTTGATTAAATTAAGTTTCTTTACTTTTAATGCAATTTAAATTTATACAATTCAGTTTTATTACAATTCATATTTATGCACTTTACTCTTACTGCAATTTAAATTTATACATTTTATTTTTATTGCAATAAAAATTTATGCACTTTATCTTTATTATTGCAACTTTAATTTATGCAATGTATTTTCTTTTGCTTTTTTTTTATCTCATGTTGTTATATTTATTTTATATATATGTATATATGTATACATATACTGCTACTAATTTAAGCTTACCTGTATTATTAAGTTATTATTTCATGTTAATCCCATAAATTACAAAAAAATTATTTTCATTAAGGTTTTCAAGTAGGTTTAGGTTTTCGAGTTTAATTTTATCTTTAACAGCTTCCCATAAATTTTGTAGTAAAAAATTTAAACACTTTTCTACCTTTGGTCAAAACCTAAGGGCATTTTGATAATTTTCATAGGTCAAGCCTACATTCTAAGGGCATTTTAGTCATTGGACGAACCTAGTAAGGTACTTTGTATTTTTCCAAAGTCAAACATTCATTATTAAGGGCATTTAGGTCATCGACTGAAACCTAAAAGGCATTTTGGTAATTATCCATAACATACATTCCTAAGGCATTTTAGGCACTAATGAAACCTAAGAGGGCATTTTTGTTATGTTCCAAGTCAAATAGACATTCTAGAGGTGTCTTTTAAGTCAAAATCAAGTCTTTAAAGTCATGTTAGAATTTTCACATTGAAACATGACCATTAAGGTCATTTTAGTAATTTTTACATGAAAACTGAGTCATTAGGGTCATTTTAACAATTTCCAAGTCTTTAAGGTCATGTTAGCAAGTCAAATAAACATTTTAGAGGTGTCTTTTAGGTCTAAATCAAGTTTTTAAAGTCATGTTAGAATTTTCATATTAAAAAAGGTCATTTTAGTAGTTTTTACATGAAAACTGAGTCACTAGGGTCATTTTAGCAATTTTGTATCAAAATATGTCTATTAAGGTCATTTTAGTAATTTTTATAGGAAAATTAAGTCCTTAAGGTCATGTTAGCATATTAATTTTCAAAACATGTCTATTAAGGCTATTTTAGTAATTTACCTTTAAAATCGAGTCTTTAGTATTAAGTTAGCATTTCATGTTAATATTGAAACCTTAATGACATTTTAGGCATTTTCCACCAAAATTGAGTTCTTAGGGTTAGTTTTGCACTTTCATGTTAAAAGTGGACCTAAGAAATCCTTTCTTTATTTTTAAGTCTATTTTAAATCTTTTTTTAGGGTATTTCAATGGGGCAAAGCCTAAGAAAAAGTTAAACTACAAGAACATAGAATAAGATACTGTACCTCATAAACATCAGCAGAAATCAATCCATTCGAATCTAAATAATGTGACTTAAGGATACATAATCACAATCTATGGTAAAGCCTAGAGTTTACTAGCCAGTTTGCAATTCTGTTCCCTTCTCTAAAAGTATGGACAACAACCGTTTCCTAGCTTCTATGAAGCAAATGTTGGATATAATCCATTAGGTGAGGGTCCTCAACATTATTCTTATAACTACAATTAATGGTTTGCATTGCTCCAACTAAATCACATTTAATAACTAGGTTTTCAAAACCAACTTCCCAAGCTAGTTCTAAGCCCATTAAATACCCCATAGCTCAGCTGCATATGCATTATAGCTTCCAATATTATAGGTAAACCCGTATTTCCAAAAACCATTTTTATCTCTAAATTAGCCACCATGACTTGCAGCAAGTGCATCATTTTGGCCAATCAATTTATGTTTAATTTGACCATCCATCCTTCAGTGGTTTCTAACTAACATTCTCCATTACCTTGGACATCGAACAAGTGATACTTCAATCAAATTCTCTTACAGCAACAACATTCTAAATGTGATCCATGACCACCTTGATCTTGCCAATAGTTGGTGTAAAATTATTTTCAAAAGTCTTATTATTATGTCATTTGTAGAAAAGCCAATAAGAAATCAATAATATATCTATCCAAGGAGCCATATGACCATCCTCTAGATTTATGCAAAGATTTAAAGATAACCACTCATGCAGATTACCATTAAAGAAAAGGAAATGGAAATTATTTGTTAAGCAAGATAGACCATACACTTGATACTTTGGGACAATCCTTTCATATATGTAAAGTTGTTTCTAGATTACCACAATTGAATGAACAATATGGAGAGGTACCACTTTAATTGCTTTTTCTATTGTCGATTAGCAAACCATGTTTCCATGAAAAATAATCAAAGCAATATTCCTAAGTAAAATGGTCCTTAAAATTTCTTTTAGTTTATTAAGGGGTTTTCTTGATTATTATTAATAATGGAATATCATTTTTAAAATATATATGAACAAAAATTCTTAATGTGAGAAAAGTAAAACCCTTATGTTTCACTGAGTTATTGGTGAGGTGCAAGCATGTTTTCTTTTTGTTTTAAACAATAAAACTTGGTTTATTCTAAAGGAAATTAATTAATTATTAATAAATAATCTAAAAAGCTAGGAATTATGATTAAATGCTGAATTAAAACCAATTTTAACTAGATATGGGATAATATGTGATTAAAAGGTAACAATTTATGGGTGTTGTGGGGATGCTCATTCTTCCTTCACATAACCAACTCCCAAGCGCTAAATTTATTTCCCTAGATTTTAAGTGGACATTAAGATTGTTTTGAGGGTTTTGTAATCCTTAAAGTATGAGTCTTAATAAGTGACCGGTTTCATCTAACCTAAGTATATTGGTGGCAACTCCCAATTCATCAACTATTTTATAATGGCCTTTAGGGAAAAGTTAGGCAAGCAATTTGCACTGACAAGTGAGTCCCATTCCAACATGAAAAGAAATACCTATTAAAATCTGACATGTTAAATTTGTCTTTGACATGTTACGGTAGAAAAGGTTTAAAATCATGTTCATTGTAATTCTAATATAGCTTATTTTTTAGAATAACGACATTTATGCTTCTATTGGGAAAGACATTTGTTAGCTATATTAGCATCAAATTCATCTTGGTTTTAGTATAACTAAAACTTAAGCTTAATTAGTTTGTATTTAAATATTTTCAAGTTTGTATTTTTTCATGAATTATTATGAAAACACTTTGAAAAATGCTAAAATGGATTTTGCCCTTTAACATACTTAAAAATATATTCTAAAAGTACATTTTAGTATAAAATAGTTTAGGATAAGTGTCATAATGTTTTAAGTCATGAAAAACCCTTTACAGTTGATTTTCATGTGAATGTATCGATACAATACTTGGTAGTAGCTAAACTTTAACAAAACCCTTTAATGTATTGATACAAGCTTGGAATGTATCAATACATATTAAATTGTATTGATACACATAAAATTATATCGATACATGGCTTTTCCAATGGTCATATTTTTGTACTAATACAGGCAATGTATCAATACACACATAAATGTATCAATACATTCTGGTGAGAATGAATAAAAATCACTTCAATAAAGTCTCCAACGGCTATATTCCCTCACCAAATATTCCTAATGGCCATATTCATGTCAAGGCTATAAATTATCCTCTTTAACAAGATGATGAATGAAAAGGTTAAGCTTAGAGTTATATTTTTCATCTTTTTCATATTTTTAAGTAATTCTTTGTGTAAATTCTTGTATTCTTTATATTTTACCCTTAGAGTTATTATCCTTTATGTTTAAACTCTTGTAAGCACTTGGCCTTTAGAGATTTCATTGTTTACATCAAAATCTTTGTAAAAGAGAGGTTCCTAGTTAGTCATTGAAATGTAGAGAAGGGTTCTATCTTAGCCATCAAAGATAGGAAGTGTAAAGGTTATACCTTGTCCTTGAAAGGTGGACAATTCAAGTTAGTGAATTGGGGACAATGGAGGTAAATGAGGCCAACATAAAGGACATAGGCAATTAAGGTCAAACCTCTTTAAATACTTAAGTTTGCTTCTTCATCCCGAACTCTTTAAATGCTTTTATTTATTCACTAACATTGCTCCCCAAAGCTTATAACTAGATTCTCAATTTGTTTATCAAAGTTTTAATTTGCCAAAGTTTTTGACAAATCAATTCACATTTTCTTGATTTTATTCACCACTAAAAGATCTAACAATTGGTGTCAGAGCTTTATCTCATTTTTAAAGGCTTAACATACTTGAGCAAAGATATACAAATGACCAAGCAAAATGGCAAGTGGTGACATGATGGCAATGGGGTTTGAAGAATATTCAATTGTAAGGCCTTCTCTTTTCAATGGAAAAGATTATGCATATTAAAAGACGAGAATAAGGTTATTTGTCTAAGCCAATGATTATCAAGTATGGAAGGTAATCATAAAATGTCAACTTATTCGATGAAAATGATGGGAGATAAAATGGCCTTTAAGAAAGAAAGTGAATGCAATGAAAGAGACACCAAGATGGCTCAACTAAATGGCAAAAAGTTACACACTCTTTTTCGTGGATTAGGGCCAAATAAGTATAACCAAGTGTCCCTATGTGATAGCGCCAAAGATATATGGGATAAGTTGACTATAACACATGAAAAGACCAATCAAGTTAAGAAATCCAAGATAAGCATGCTCACTCTTGACTATGAAATGTTCAAGATGAAACTAAAGTAGAGCATCAATAAGATGTCCAATAGATTTACAAACATTGTTAATGGCTTAAACAATCTTGGGAAGGTGTATCCCAATAAAGAGATGGTTAAGAAAATGTTAAATAGTTTCCATAAGTCGTGGGAAGCTAAGGTGACTGTGATTGAAGAGTTAGAAGACTTCAACTTCCTTATCTTAGATAAATTTATTATAACATTCCTCACATATGAAATGAAAATGAATCATGGAAAAAAGCAACGAAGGAAAATTTAAGTTTCATTAAAGGCTTCCATGAGTGAGAAAGAGAAAGATGATGAAGATATGGAGATGATATATTTGCCAAAAGATTTAAGAATTTCATGAAGATGGATGATGGCAAATCATCTCAATCTAAAAAGGTTAACAAGGTGCTGTGCTACAGTTACAACAAATCAGGCTATGTTAAATCCGATTACTTATTGTTGAAAAAGAAAAAAAAAAGGAAGGCATTTGTAGTAACTTGAAGTAATAGTTAACTTTTTTAATGATTGTGACTCCAAAGAAGACTAAATTGGCAACTTTTGCATAATGGTTCTTGATAAGCCCAAGGTAACCTTAAACTCTCCAAATCTAAATTCCTATAGATTTAATGAGTTACAAGATGCATTTGATAATCTTGTGGTTGAGTATGAGGAAATGAACTCTAAATATAAAAAAATGATTTCAAAATTAAAAGTTGAAAATGATTTACTATTGAAATCAAATTTTAGAGAATAAAAACAAAGATTTGAAAAATGATTTATTGACTCTAAGTTAAAAATTGATATAATAGAGATGATTTCAAAAACAAACTTTAAAGCTTGGAAAAAGAAAAGAAAATCATTTTAGACAAAATCTTCTCAAGCTATTATGCAAATGCTTGCATTGCAATTTTAATGATCATAATCTACATACTTGTCCTATTAAGAAAATAAAATTTAAAGTTAGGCAAGTATGGGTACCAAGAGGTATGAAGGGCTTAGTAACTAATCTTCAATGACCCAAAGCAATTTGGATACCAAAATCCAAGTAAAAGTCTCTTGTAGGAGTATGTCGGAGCAATAAATAGCAAAGCAACAAATTTAGACGCTCTAGACAAACAAGAAACTGTGATAGGTAACCTCTAAGCCTTAAACTTATTTTATCTTGTGTTGATTGCCTTTTCACAATTTTTCAAATGTTTTAATGAAAAATATTTTTTAATATTCTTTTGATGCAAAATGATTTTAGTGAAAATTCATTTTTGCATCTGGAGTGATTATAAGCTCATATTCATGCATGCATTCAATGATTTGGTGCTAAATGATGAAATACTAGATTGATTTGTGAAATAATGTTATAAAGCTTTAACTCAAGCATGATTCATACACTAAACCTTGATTTTGATAAATCTCATGTTTTCAGTTGTTGAAAAGCTCTAATGCATGACTAAAGAAAATGCATCTACTTAGGAGAGCATTTAGAAGTTACTTCTATGATTTTATGCCATAAAACATGTTCTTAGCAAGCTCTTAAGACTCTTTGATGATTTAACTTTATAAGGCTTAAGAT
>JBBYHK010507432.1:0-13692 GCA_038382065.1 Adansonia grandidieri | reverse complement strand
TTGAGCTTGAATCGGGCGGTGAACAAAGCAAATCTAGAGAAAGTTTGAGGGAAAGAGGTTTTTCCTTTTTTATTATTTTGAAGAGAATTTTGAAAATGAAAATGTGCGTGTGAGAGAGAGAGAGAGAAGATTCCCGCTGCTAAGATTTCAAATACATTTATTTATTTATTTATTTATTTGAACTTTTACGTGATACAGCCGTTGTCCGTTGGTGCCAAGGGTTAATTTCAAATGAAAAAAAAATTAAATTGGTCTGATTTTTTTTTTGTTTAATTGACAGGGGATTCATTTGAATAAAAATCTAAATATTTTTAAAATGATATTAATATTAAATAAATATCATATATTATAAATAATTAATAAAAATATATCTTTAACTTAGTAGTGTGGCCTTTAGTATAACTAATTATGAGTTTAAATTTCATCATATATAAAGGTAGTGAAATTAAAAATAGCGATAATGGTTAATTAATTATTATAGTAGTTAAGATTAGGTATCGTTAAAATCACAGGTAGAGGTGGCAATTTATTAAGTTCAGATCAGGTTTTTTTGATTTTAAATATATTTTATATTATTTTTTTATTTTATGATAGATGTAATCATTTTTACATAATTTAATATTTTACTTAAAAAGTAAATTATTAAATAATTATTTTAAGTAAATTTTTGTAATAATATGATATTTTTAATACATTTATTTATCAAAATCTATATTTATATATATAATTAATTTTTAAATGATTTAATATTACAATATTATACATTGCAAATTAATTAATATTTAAAATAGTTGACATGTTTTGTGTATTCATGTCGTATTTATTTTTTTGTTGTATATTATCTTAATTATTTTTTTAGTTGTATTTACGTTGTATAATCATAACTTGTTGTGTTTGTGTTTATGTTAATTTTTTTTCATAATCGTATTAAAGGATTATATATAAATTTTGATATATTAACAATTCGTTTTATGTAAAGTTGACACGTTTATATATTTGATTCATGTTATATGATTATATTTATATTATCATATATTAAAATTTTTAAAATAAAATTTTTAAAAATATTACGTAAAAAATATTTCTTTCACAACAAAATACAAATAAAATAATATATAAAATAAGTAACAATAAATTATTAATAATATTATTATTTTATTTACTATATTTTTATAAAATATTAAAATAAAACATATCGTACACAAAACTGTCTTTTGTCTATGTTGTTTAACAACATTTTTTTCTTCAGGAAATCCAAAACTTTATAAACTTATTTTTTAATTATTATTGTATTATTTTTTTTTGATAAGTTGTATTAGTATAAAATTTGGACTGTAATTCTTTCAATAATTAAAGATATTTTCCTTTTAAGGAAAGTAGCCAGCCAATTCAAAATTAATTAATTAGTTTAATCTTAAAATTAAGTTTCAAATAACTTTGCTTCCAATATCACAAAAATAATTGAATTTTAAGTTTGAATAAATGGTCTTTCAAATCATATTTTTAGTATATGTTTTAAATAATTTTTATCATTAATTTATCATTTCACCTATCTATCTGTCTATATAAATCTTCAAAACTTTTAAACAAATTTTTTCATTCTCTCCCACCTTAGCTCCCATCGTCTGCCAACACTTCCATCTTCTACTATTCTTGCATCAAGTGCTAAATTCTAATTAAAAGTTAGTCTATATTTTCATAATATTAGAGTACTAATTAGATTAGTCCAGATTTGCAATTGATAGCCTCCTAAATTTCATTTGGAAGCATCATTCTTGAATTTAAAACACGAATTCAAATTTTTCATGGTCCAAATAGTAATGTCTCTATTCTCTAATGCATGAAATAAGACAAAAGCACAATCCAAAATGGCGGTTGTGCCTAAATGAAGTTCCTAAAACAACCAAATTAGGTTCTTAATATTCAAATAGATGGAGATGAAGTTATATTTACATCAGAGTTGAAAATTGTGACACTGTATTAACTTTTTATTACCACGTTGGATATATAGTAATATAAATGCAATTCCAACACTGTATTAACTTTTTATTACCACGTTGGATATATTGTAATATAAATGCAATTCCAACTTTAATATTTATATAAACAAATTATCTAATTACTATGTGGATCATATTCGAAATCAATATAAGAGAACTGTGACATATCAAAAAATAACCTCGAAACACATTCCCATCTCGCAGAAGGATTACATTAACACTCAACTTACAAGTATTTAAAGCACAATCAATAAGTTGCATACAAATAAAGTTATCAAGATGGAGACGTGTGCTCTTGATATGAGGAATTCAAAAAAATCATATTATTTTTATCCCAATATTTGATTGGGTACATCTAATTTATTTTTTTACATCTTTGGAATTAGAATCACATACAATGGATTCTAGCAGTCACCAAGAGCTTGTTAATGAGCAGGTAACATCTTCCGCTACTCCTACTTCTTCAAAAACGCAATCTGAAGCTTGGAAAAAGTTTGTCATGCTCGAACTCAATGAACAAAGGAAATATCAACAAGAAAGTGGACATTCAAAAAACAAAGTAAATATATACACTAGGGAAAGGTTTTAATTGGCGAGTGTTATTCAAGAACTAGTCCTTTGAAATGTCATTTGAATAGATGTCATACATGTTTTGTATGTGAAGATGAACTAGCGATAGGCACATCAAGCAAAATAGAATCATATGTTTATTGAGAAATGATAATTGAATATGTAATTGAACATAGTTATCCATTTGAATGGGTTGAACATAAAAAAACTAAAGCCTTATGTTGCTATTTAAATAAGGATTTTAAATCTATTTCTAGAAATGCTTGTAAGGTTGATTGCTTGAAACTACACAAAAAAAAAATGAAAGAAACGCTTAAATCTAGTTTGAAAAAGGTTTCAAGTAGGATTTCTTTAACATCTGATATGTGAATATCATGCACATCTGTTTGATATCTTTGTTTGACTGCTCATTATTTTGATGTTGATTGAAAGTTGAATACTAAAATTTTGAGTTTCTATCATGTTACACCCTTACATTTTTGCAAATATTTTGTGCAACATCATCTATAATTTATTAAAAGATTAGGGGATTGAAAGAAAAGTTTTTAGTATCACCTTAGACAATGCAAGTAACATGTATAGTATGAAACATATGTTGTGCAGTCAACTTAATTAATAAAATGCTTCAATATATCATAGTTAATTTTTTTCAAATCCATTGTTACGCTCATATATTGAAACTTATTGTTCAATATGGTTTACAACTATTTAGAGAAAACCTGATGAAAGTAAAAACTTGTGTGAAATATGTTAAGGGTTTAGAAGTTAGAAAGATTATGTTTCATGAATATGTAATTCAAGCTAGATTGAATTATTCTAATGGATTATGGTTAGATGCTCTAAATAAATAAAACTCAACTTATTTGATGCTAGAAACGTTTCTCAAATATCTTGTTGTTTTTAGAAATTTGGTAAAGATGGGATCAGACTTTTAATAATTATTTTCCAAAAGATGATGAAATTCCTTGGATTAAAAAATCTTTTCATTTTTGAAGTATTTTTATAGTATAACTACCTTATTTTTTAGAATTGAATACTTACCTCTAATTTATATTTTGCAAATATGTGTCAAATTTAGAAAAGTATTGAGAAAGAACGTCTATCTAAAGATCTAATCATTAAGCAAATGACAAAAAAAAATGAAAAGTATAAAGTATTTGGAGGAACACACCTTGGTATTTTTTGCAGCCATACTTGACCTTCGTTTTAGGTTGCAACTATTGCAATATATCTTTTCACAACTGGGTCCATGTAGACACCTAAATTTTGTCTGGGGTTCTTTTAAACAAACTATGCCCAATCAAAGACTTTATTAGATGAAATGCAACCATCTCTCTTCTCAAACCAGATTTTGACATTCTAAGACTTAATTAGAAGGCCAAAGAGGGAAAAATGAAGGCTTGAAATGTCTAGTGAATAATTTAAACAATCAAAAACTTTAGGATGTAAAAAATTGTTATTTTCATGAAATTCACTAAGATATATTGATATTTTTCATTAATGTATCGATACATCATCATGTTTTGGTCATTCCAGGCCTAATGCATCTCTGTATCGATATAAGACCATATTGTATTGATACAATGTCATGGTTTTTTCGTGTATTTTGGTTCTAAAAGCATCTATATTAATACGACACCAATGTATCGATAATGCATGAAAATTTTCACCATGAATAAGTTTTTTCGCTTAAGTTTGTTAATATTTCCTCTTTCAATGGCCTTGGATCACTTCAAATCATACAATAGGTTCTCCACGAATAGTTTTACATTAAAATATAGGCAAGAGAATCGCTCACAAGGATTAAGCCATTAAAGTATGAAAGAGCTTAAGATAAATGAGATTAGTGTTGTAATCATACTTGGGAACCAGATGGCATCTAGTCTGGTTGTTTTTAACCATTTAAAATTTAGTTCAGTTGAATTTCAATAGATGGCTACTTTGGGTTAGAGTTAAAACACCTTTCTTGCATGGAAGCAAGTTATGGTAATTTAGGTGGGGTTTCTCTTTGAGACCATACATCTAAGTTTTTTCACTTTGCTCAGCTAAATCTATGTCCCAAATTAGAAGATTTCAACCCTTTGATCAGGTCACCTAAGCCATTAGATGGTTTGCTTGTAAGCAAGCTTACATGAGTTGTTAAGAAATATGTGAGAGTGCATTGGGATGAGAAATGATTAGCTAAGGGAGGTTTTAAACCTTTTGGGACATCCAAATAGAGGGGGGAATTGGTTTTCAATGGAAAAAAAAACTAGAAAAGGAAAAAAGTGAAAAAAAAATAGAGAAAAAAAGAGTTTGTTCAATTTTGATCCAAGGTTGTTTCTCTTCTTGTTTTCTAGTTCATTTTTGATCATTTTTCTCTTCATTTTATGTGAGCTTGGGAATCCTAAGCCATGCTTAGGTGATGATTTAAGCAAAGGGTGTAAAAACCAATTTTATGGCCAAATCTTGAGCTAGGATCTTCAAATGTTTTCTTTTGGTTTTCTTTGTTGATTTTGTTAAAAGTCCTTTAAAAATCATCTTTTCATCAAGAAAACTTGTTTTCCAAAGGTTTTATGTTAAGTTTCTTTAGTTTTTATGCGATTTTTATCAAGTTTTTTTTTTTTTCAAGTTTCAACTTTAGTTGACTTTCTATGTTACTCATATTTCATGTTATGTATGATTCATGCATTTTATGACGTTTCCATAGACTATTTTCATCATTCCTATGTTCATGCATTTTCCATGAAAACATCATGATTATGGCAACATTCCATACATGTTAGTGTATTTATGTATGTTCATGATGATTATGTTTAAAATCATACAATACATATCATGATACACATGTCCATTTATTTTCAATTAATATATCATAATTATGACCATGTCACCATGCATAACGGTAAATCTATTTATGTTCGTGCCATATTTATATGTTTATTCAGAAAAAATTATTTTTTGGCGTATTTAGGGGTGGTAGAAGCTTAAAAGGAGCATTTATACAATTCCATGCATTTTAGGTTATTCTAGTAATTTGTTATGTTTTGGGACTACTTATGCAATTTCATGCATTTTAGGGTCATTTTAGGATTTCATGATTTAAGAGTTATTCTACAATTTTATGCACTTTAGGATCATTCTACCAATTTACCATTATTTAAGGGTTATTATGTAATTTCATGCATTTTAACACTATTTTAGTAATTTTGCAGGGATTAAAGATTATTATGTAATTTCATGCCTTTTTGCATCATTTTAGTTATTTGTCATGATCTAGGACCATTTGTGCAATTTCACACATATTAGGGCCATTTTAGTAATTTTTCATGCTTTAGGGACTTTTATGTAATTTCATGCATTTTAATATTATTTTATTTATTTTCTATGTTTTAGAGACTCTTATGTAATTTTATGCATTTTACCGCTATTCTAACATTTCCATGCATTTTAAGTTTAGGCTATTGCATGTACATTAGGACCATTTAGCAATTTCCTTTCCTTTAAGGGCAATGTAGGTTAATTTCATAATCTAGGGATCATTTGGTTTTTCATAAAATTTAAGGCCATTTAAGATAGTTTGCATAGTTTAGGGTTAGTTTTTAGATTTCTATTACTTTTGGATTATGTGGGGACTTTCATGTCAAAATATATCCATTAGGGGTATTTAAGTAATACTACCTTAAAACCAAGTTCTTAGATTATGCAGGAACCTTTATGTCAACACATGTCTTAGAGGATCATGCGGGAATTTTTCATGTCAATGCATATTCTTTAGAGTTTTTTAGGTACTATCATGCTAAAAGCCTAGAATGATAATATCAACTATAATACAGGTTTCAAAAAAATTTAAGGAAATATTCCTAAGTTAAAATAATCTATAGGTATGCTCTAGTATATAGAAGTCACTTCATCGATTATTTTAAAATAAATATACCCTATTTACTAAGTAAATCAAAATTTTTATTTTTTTGAGAAATAAAACTTTTATATTCTTTCAGGTTTTTTGGATAAGTACAAAGAATATTTTGATAAAATCGATTAAAACTCGATTTACTTTTAATTGGAAAATAAAATTAATTTCAAATAGTTTCAAACATAGGAATTACTATTAAGTATCAAAAACTTAGAATCAATTTAAATCAATATTTAAGATAACACATAATTAAGAGGTATCGATTTTCGGGCATCATGAGAGGGATCAATCTTTACTTATTGTAACCAATTCCCAAACCCGTTCATACAAACTTTGGTATAATGTAGACATCGGAGCTTGTTTTTGAGGGTTTCATAACCTTTAAAATGTAAGCCCTAATAGGTGACCAATATCAACTAGCCAAAACTAGATTGGTGGAGACTTCGAATAATTTAGTCATTTCATGGTGACCATCTAGGGTTGGGTTGGACGTGCGATTCATCCGACAATTTAGTCACATCCTAATATGCAGAAATTAAATTCATTTGTTTAAGTCTGATGTGTTGGATTCATGTCTGGCACATTACAATCGTCCATAATATGAAAATAAATGGGTAGGTAACAAATAAAGAAGTTTTTTGACGAATGTCGAAGTAAAATTTGGGGAACAACAATGTACTTCAACCATGTGATGTTAAAAGAAGTAGTCAAAAAGTAATTTATCAAGAGATAAAAATAAGTTATATTTGTTTATGTTTTATTATTATAATTAAAAATAAATATTCAGTTATTTAAACTTTTATTTTATTGTACATTTAGTATCATAATATGGTACTTGATTTTGTTTACTTTGTTAATACAAGCTTTTTGTCATTTTGATTCTTAGATGAAGTTAAAGAGGACTACTACAAGGGAATTGATATTCTTGATTATTGGAAAAAGATTTCCTTTCACAAATAGCAAAGGATGTGCTAAGCATTTTGCTCACTATGGTTGAATTAAAATCAATGCTTAGAATGGGTGGCAGAGTTATCAACAAATGGAGAAATTTTCTCTTGTCTAAAAATGCAAAAATATTGATTACCACTCGAAATTGATATATGGATATGAGGATAAGATTTTCTTTTAGCAAAATTTTTTCCAAATAATATTTTTATGATTTAGTATATATATCTTTAATTATATATTATCTTTTGTTTTAGATAAGGAGAAGAATGCAATCAAATTTGGAAAGAGATCCACTTTTATCTTTTGAATGATCAAAAACTTCTAGTTTTTAAGTATACTTATAATTTTTAATATTTTTACTTTTTAGTATTAGTTTTGCAATCATAAAGAATTAATAAGAGTTATATTTATAGTAATATTTATTTTGATCTTAATTTGTAGGTTTGATTTTTTTAACATTAGGGTGATACTTACAAACAATAGATGAATTAAATGTTTTATATATTGATTAAAATTCATAATTTTTTTGGTCATTTAGTGTTTCTATATTACTTGTTTTCTCTTTATCCTTAAAGTGCTATTGAATGTAGTTTTTAAAAGCAATTTCTACATTTTACTTTAACTTTTTTTACCCATGGTTGAGTACAGATGTTACATGATAATTGATATTGATTTTTAAGCTTTTTTGTTTTTATTATGTGAACTTATATTATTTTCTATTATGTTGCCAGTCTAAGTCTAATACATGGTTATTTTTTATTTTTGATATGATATTATTTATTATAGCTTCTATATTTTTATTTTACCTTAGTACTTTATTATACTATTATCTAACTCAAGTTATAATTATTTGAAATAATATATTAAACCTTCTAATAGTGAATGAAATCACGATGAGGTGAATTGATTTCTCAAAAACTTTTCACAAATTAAAACTTTGATAAATAAAATTGAGAAACTTAAACAATGATCTTTAGAGTGCCAGTTGGTCAATAATAAAAAGACAATTAAAGAATTAGGAAAAGAGAAGCAAACTTAAGTATTTAGAAAGGCACGACCTCAATTACTTATATCCTCTATCTCGACCTTACTTGCCTTGGATTTCCTCAATTCACTAACTTAAATTATCTACTTTTCAAGGACAGAGTATAACCTTTACACTTTCTATTTTTCTAGTATATGACAGCAATCTCTACCCTCTATCTTTTGTGACTAAGATAAAACCCTTCTCTACTTTTCAATGGCTAAGTAGGAACCTTTTTTTGTTTCACAAGGATTTAGGTGTAAACAAAATGCAAACTTTAAAGGTTGGGTGTGGACAATGTTGAGCTTAGGAAATGATGAATTCTAGATATACAAAGAATATAAAGATAAGAAATATTAATCCTATATAAAAATGAACTATTTAGCAAAAAGGATAGAAAAGGTGAAAGGTAAGACTTTAAACAAAATGTCTTAGTTCTTCATCTTGTTGGAGGTTTTAGAGAGGCTTATTTATAGCCTTGATCATGAATATGATTATTGGAATGTTTAGTGGAGTAATATAACCGTTGGAGGCTTCATTTGAGTGATTCCTATTAATTCTCACCGAATTGTATCGATACACTATGTTATGTATTGATACATTGCCTTCATTCATACAAAATACGACGTTACAGCCCATTGTATTAATACATTTTAGAATGTATAGATACATTTCAGGATGTATGCCCCATGAACAGTGATGTATTGATACATGAATAGGGATTTCTGCATTTCAAGATTAGTTAGCAATTGCCAAGCATTGTATTAATATAAACACTTAAGGTATCGATACATTAACAATAAAATCAACTTTAAGGGGTTTTTCATGACTTTAAAACTTATAAAACTTATCTAAAAATGCTTTATAGCAAAGTATGCATTACAAACACATTTAAGTCTTTAAAGGAGTTAAAACACATTTTAGTATTTTTCGAAGTGTTTTCAAATAATTCATGAACAAATACTAACTTGAAAATATTTAAACACAAGCTAATTAAGCTTAAATTTTAGTTATATCAGATCCAATATTAATCCAAAACTAATATAGCTAATATAATAATACTATAAAAATAATATTTAAAAAAGCACTTAAAATAGCAATACTAACATATATAAGCTTTCACTATTTGATAAGTTTAACTAATTAAAATAAAAAATGTGATCAACGATTTTCAAAGCTCTTAATATAATTTATTTTTTGATAAACTATTATTTAACCATATACATTAAAAAATATATTTTAAGTTTTTAATTTTTAATTAAATTAGTTTAAAAATTAGAATAAAATTGATTATTAAAGTTTTTGCTTTATAAAAAATTATTTAATTACAATTTCATCATTCTTGTTTTTAGTATTAAATTTGGGTTAGGGTTCAGGTTCGGGTCAATCTTGAGCTCAAGTTCCTTTGAATTCAAGCCATTTCAAGTTTAAGCTATTTTAGATTCGAGCTATTTTAGGTTCAAGTTTTCTCAACTTCGAGCTTTTGACTTTTTAGTCAAATTGGTTCAGGCTCTAATTTTTTGGACAGGTTTTTGAGTTGGAATTCATTTTGCCACCTCTAATTAATTAGTGAAATATTTGTTTAGATTCAATTACAGCAGTGAAGGTGAGCATAGAAATAAATCATTAAGGATATTAGATTAAAATTTAAATCTATAATAGATTATTGAAATTGCATTTATATCAAATAATAAAATATATGTTAAGAATAATATTTATGTTAAATAATACTTAAAATTATATTTACATTAAACATAAATCAATAAAAATAAAAATAAATCATTTAAAATTTTAAAAAATAGTTTATGGGAAGAAAATGAGGATTTCCCCTTCTACTAGAGATTTAGTTCCTACCCTTTGTTTAATTAGAGAAGCTAGTGGGCATAAACTCCCCCAATAAAAGCTCTGGGATTCCATAACACTACATCCATGAAGGAATTCAAATAGAGCCAAAATTTATTTTGAAAAATAATAAAAAATAAAATGGTGTTTCTAAGTTTTCTTCGATATCTTACTAATTTTTTATCTATTGAATTGGTTTTAAGCCAATTGATATGACTCCAATTCTTTTTATAGCACCGCATCGGACAAACCTTCGTTTTCTAGTTGAACCTATTTAACTTAGTTTTTATCTTTGGTTCATTTAGAATTCATTAGACCACAATTAGGTAACTTTTTGGCTCAATCGCATCACAAGTTTGTGTCAGGTAACACCTTGATGGTGTGATTAGGTCATACATCCCATATTGCACCTTTTTAATTTCATTAAGTGTTAGAGGGTTTAGTGACTTTAGAGACTTTTAGTTGGATAAATTTAAGCAAGATTTTTATTTTTCCTTTCATTTTTGTCCTCAAATAATTATTATAGTTTAAAAATATCCTTAGTGAAAAACCCTATTATTATTATTATTCTTTTAAATTCTATTCTTTTTTATTTCCTTTACCATTACCTCCTTTCACTTTTTTTCTTCTTCATTTGCAGTTGTTGCTGCTACCTTTTTCACCTTTAAGTACTATTACCTCCTTTAACTTATATTGTTGTTGATGCCCACTTCACCTTCCACTGTTACCTAGTTTCACTATTATCATTATTTTTAAGTCACTTAGTCCCTTTGTGCTTTAAAAATTGTTAGTTACCTCACTCATGGTTTTATTCTGTCAAAAATTAGCTTAACACCATTTAAAATTTATGTGACATTTATGTTTTACCTTTATCAAAGCACTGTACAATAAAACCTTTATAAAATAATAATTTGAGATTAAAAAAGTGTTATTTAATTATCAATAAATGCATAAATTATTATTTACAATAAATGAATATTTTAAGCAAATGTTGATGAACATTGATCTAGTAACTTATTATTCTTGTTAAGTCAAGAACCATATCATTATAAGGACATTCTTATAGATCCAGTTACTTAGCTTTCTCAATCTAAAGATCTTGATGTAACATTGAGAAGATCTTTAAGAGTTAGGAAATTTCTTCAGATTATGTTATATACCTACAAGAATCTAACATGGATATTGGTGTTGAAAATCTAATTAGATTTTCGCATGCTATAAGTGGAAATAAATCTACATTATGGTATGGTGCTATAATGGATCAGTTGAATTCAATTGCTAATAACTGTTAGCTTTGAATTAATTTCAGTTTTGATATAACAATAATTTAAGCTAAATTAATTTGTTCTCAATTGTTTCCAACTTAGTATTTGTGTTAAATTGAAAAATATTTTGAAAAATACTAATTCTATTTGCTCAAAAATATATGTTCTAAAATGCAATCTTATACTTAGAATATTTTTAAGATATGTTTTAGTCAATTTCATGCCAACAATAATAATTTTTCAAAGGATTTGAAGGGATGTATCGACACGATGCATATATATATCAATACTTTATTTAAAACCCTCAAATGTATCGATACAAATCAGCATGTATCGATACAATGCAATGTGTATCAATATTCACCCTATATATATTGATACATTGCTTGGCAGTAGCTAAGGTTTGGTTGAAACCCCCCTGAATGTATCAACACAAGTTTGTTTCTATCGATACAAGACGACAAGTATCGATACTAGAACTTATGTATCGATACAACAGGCTGTAACAGTCACTTTTTTTATTCTTGTATTGATACTATTTGTATTGCATCGATACAATAGTGCAGGTCTGAATGGAAACAAGCATTTATTAAGGCTACAATGGCTCTCTAACCACCTCATTTAATGCCTAACGTCTATAAATCAAATCCGAGCTATAAATATAAATTCCTAATAGCTGATGAAGCAAAAGATACCAAGATCAATGAAGCATTGAACAATAAAAGCTCAAAGTCTTCAAATTCTTCATTCTTTTTGTATCAAATTTATATTCTCTCAAGTTTGTTTGTATCTCATCTGCCTTGTACTTAAATTTCAGCAAACACCCATCTAGTAGAGGTTCAAATTATTTGCAAACACTTCATCTATATCATAAAAAGGGCTATGTGAAAATGAGTGAAAAACATTTAAAAATTTAGGTTAGAATTCTTAAGGGTTTTAAAGGTTCTATCTAAGCCTAAAAAAGATAGAGTTGTAAGGTTATACCTAGGCCTTAAAAATAACAATTTTATTAGTGAATTGTAGGAATCACCTTGGTAAAGAAGTACTAAGAAGAAAGGACATAGGTTTCAAATTCAAGGATCAAATCTCTATATATCGATTGTTTATTTTTCTTATCCTTAACTCCTTTTTACTTTCAATTTATTTCGAATTTTTGTAAAAATAAATTTGTGATCAATTTTTTTATAGAACCAATTCACCCTTTCTTGGTTCAATCTTTACCTTGAGCTAACAATTGGCATCAGAGCTTTGGTCTCTATTATAGGTTTCACAACCTTGAGAAAATATCATTGCTAGCACAAAAAATTGATGATATAAACAGCATGCTTAAAGCTTTAAAAAGGTCATAAGAGTTAAAAAGTCAAGATGAAGTTTGTCTTATGGCATTCAAGACAAATGCAAAGCTATGGGACTTGAAGTCTATTGCATCATGAGACCTCCACTCTTTAACAGTGACGACTACTCATATTGGAAGATAATGATGAGGCATTTTATCCAAGCTAATGATTATAAAGTATGGAAGATCATTGTCAAAGAACCACTCATTCCTAAGAAAAAAGCTAGAGATAGTGTTTTGCCAAAGGAAGAAAATGAATAGGATGAGCAAGACATTAAAATGGCCTAATTAAATGCCATGGCCATGCACACACTATTTTTTGCTCTTCGTCCAAGTAAGTAAAATAGAGTCTTACTTTGTGCCAAAGCCAAGTAAGTATAGAACAAGTTAGCAACCACTCATAAAGGAATAAATCAAGTCAAGGAATCCAAAATAAGTATTGTTATACTTGACTATGAATTATTCAAGATGAAGGCAGATAAAACTATCAAAGAAATACTAGATAGGTTCATGGATATTATCAATGGGTTGAAAGCACTTGGAAAGACCTAGCCTAACAAAAGGATGGTGAAGAAGCTATTAATAGTCTTCCCAAGTATTGGGAAGCAAAAGTGACAGCAATTGAGGAATCTAAGGATCCCAATACACTTTCTTTAGATGAACTCATAGGTTTTCTTCTAACCTATGAGATAAAGATCAAGCACAATCAAGAGCCGCCAAAGAAGTTATATGTTGCCTTCAAATCAACCACTCCTAGTGATGATGATGATGATGATGAGTTTGAGGAAGATGAAAAGATGACTATGTCTACA
>JBBYHK010507411.1:1475-13695 GCA_038382065.1 Adansonia grandidieri | reverse complement strand
CCAACTGGCACAACTTGTCAACTCCCAGACCAATCGCCAAAACACGCAACCTACTGATCGCCCAAACCAACACACTGCGAACAACCCAAACTCTGACATGCAAGAGAGACATGTTACAGCCGACCGGCCAACCCGCCCAATGGTAAAAGAAAGCTCTTACTCTACGCCAATCCAACGGCAAGTGACACGAGGAACCTCCCATCATACCAGTGGCCATCACCCGTCAAGATCGACTTCAGGTCTCGCCCAACAGGTAGCAGCCTTGAAGCAAGAAATCAAGGATCTCCGTGAGCCGCGAAGAGACAACTGGGAGTGGTTATCTGAGGAACACAACCCCCTCTCGCCTAGCATCCGCCAGGTGCAGGTCCCTTAGAAAGTCAAACTATCTCTGGATACTTACGATGGTAAAACTGATCCGACCGACCATCTGAATCATTTTCGTGCTTTCCACAACCTGCATGACGTGCCAGATGCCATCCAGTGTCGCATCTTCCCGACGACGCTTCAAGGGCTGGCATGAACCTGGTGGTACTCCCTGAACCTAGGATCTATTACCAACTTCGACCAACTGGGAAGACATTTTCTTGCTCACTTCAGCAGTTACAGAACAGCCGCCAGAATGTCTACCAGCTTAATGGCAATCAAGCAAAACAATGACAAGATGATTCATGATTACCTCAAGCGTTTCAACGCGGCCGCCCTGGAGGTTCAAAACGTGAATGACGAATGGGCTATCCAAGCCTTCACAACTGGCGTCTGGCATAAGGACCTAAAATATGCCTTGACGGACGCCCAACCTACGAAGCTGTACCAGCTTTATGAGAAGGCACAGAAATACGCGAAAGCAGAAGAAATAGTTGACGAGCTAACACCTGGGATCGCGAGCAAAGAGGAGGTCACAGATCAAGGCCTAATCGGTTAGCTGACTGCCCGAATAATCGACCCTAGAAAGAAATGCCAGTCACCACTTCACAACGAAGTCCCACCAGGAAACGAGCATGGCCTGCTCCGCACATGAGATATGAGTCCTACACGCCTCTGACGGCTCCTAGATCTCAAATCCTGAACGCCATAATGAAGGAAGGGCTCCTGGAGCGCCCGCCTCTAATAAGAAGTGATCACAGTGCGTGAGACCCTACAAAGCGTTGTAATTTTCACAACGACATCGGGCATGCTACCAAAGACTGCTTTAGCTTAAAAATGCCATCGAATCACTGGTAAAGAAGATAGCAATTAAGCAGTTCGTGAAGAAAGAACCACACGCCAAGGATTGCACACGATCCCTAAATGAGCGCAGGGAGACTGCACCCAAACAACCTGTTGCTGGTGTCATAAACATGATCGTCAGTTCGATAGAAACTTGGGCGGTCAGCAAGTCTAAACGAAAGTCTCACCTCCGCTCCATAATGGCGGTTGATGTAGCAACCAAACGTGTTAAGCAAATAGATTGGGTGATCCGTTTTGACGATGACGATTCACAGTTCCTATCAGATCGGAGAAACAATCCCATCGTTGTCTCCGCCACCATAGGTAACTATCAGGTCCACAGGATCTTTATCGATGACGGAAGTGTTGTGAAAATTCTACAGTGGGACACCTTCCTTCGTATGGGCTTTACAGCGGATGACCTGACCCCGTCATCCCCAATATACGGATTCACGAACCAAAGAATACCCGTCAAAGGGACGATCATGCTCCCAGTCACTGTAGGCGATGGGGAACATACCGTAAACGCTTTGGTTGACTTCTTTGTTGTCGACCAGCCTTTCGCTTACAACGCAATCATCGGCCGCCCATTGATGAAAAAGATAAAAATGGTCACCGCGATCTACTGCTTAATGGCTAAATTCCCCACACCAACAGGTATTGGTTATATGCGCTCCGACTAGCGAACCGCACGTCAATGTCACCTGTTGTCAATTGAATTAGCCACACGCCAGCCAACCAAGATCCAAGACAATGCTTCCGGACTATCTGTTCACACTATTACGCCTGCACAGCTAGAGGTAATCAACCTGGAGGAGCTAGACGCCAGAGACAGCTTCCATGATCAGAAGCCCAAATCGACCGAGGACACCGAAAAGATCACCCTTTATGATTCCAATCCAGAGTTGGCTACCAGCATTGATTCTTCTCTTGACACTCAAGACAAGAGCCTCCTCGCAAAATTTCTTAGAAAGAACACCAACGTTTTCGCATGGTACGCAGCCGACATGCTTGGCATTAATTCAACCGTCATCATGCACTCACTCTACGTGGACCCACGAGCCCTACCGGTTAAGCAAAAGAAGCTTAAATTTACTCCGAAACGGCTCCAAGCAATACGCGAAGAGGTCGACAAATTACTACACACCAATTATGTGAGGGAAGTTAAATATCCCGACTAGTTTGCTAATGTTGTCATGGTACAAAAGTCCATTGGGAAATGGCGAATGTGTGTTGACTTCACCGATCTAAATAAAGCCTGCCCAAAAGACAGCTACCTTCTCCATAGTATTGATCAACTGGTTGATGCATTAGCGGGCCACAAACTCTTAAGTTTTATGGATGCTTTCTTCAGGTACAACCAAATCAAAATAGATCCCTGCTACTGAGAAAAAATGACGTTCATAACAGAAGACGGCACCTTTTGCTACAAAGTCATGCCATTCAGCTTAAAAAATGTAGGTGCCACGTATCAACACTTGGTCAACAAGCTTTTCAAAGGACAAATCGGGCATTCAATGGAAATTTATGTGGATGACATGCTCGTCAAAAGCCCCTCTCTTCATCAACACCTCAACGACCTTTCGGAGACATTCAGCATACTCCGTAAGTACCACATGAAACTTAACCTTTTAAAATGTGTGTTTAGTGTGTCCACAGGAAAATTCTTGAGATTTATGATTTTCTCCAAAGGAATTGAAGCCAATCCCAAAAAAATTAGTGCAATCATGCAAATGGGCCCGCCCAAATCAACGAAAGAAGTGCAACGCTTAACGGGGCGAGTAACGGCGCTCAATTGCTTCATCTCTAAATCTGCAAAAAAATGTTTACCATTTTTTCAATTGCCTAGGAAGGCGACCCGATACCAATGGACCGAAGAGTGCCAACGGTCGTTCGATCAGCTCAAAACATACCTGAGCACTCCCCCATTACTCACGAGTCTGAGGTTGGGTGAACCACTCTTTGTCTACCTTGCCGCATTAGATGAAACTGTCGCCGTCGTTTTAGTCCGAGAAGAACAGGGACATCAATATCCTATCTACTAAGTTAGCAGAGCACTGTAGGCTGGCGAACTTCATTACAGTAAGTTGGAAAAAATGGCTTTTGCACTCATCATCACAGCGAGAAAGCTGAGACAATACTTCCAAGCACACCCAATCACTATCCTCACGGACCAGCCTCTTAAAGACGTCCTCGCCAAAGTCGACTCTGCCAGATGACTTATCCATTAAAGCATTAAGCTTAGCGAATTCGGGCTCATCTATAATCCCCATAAAACTATCAAAGCACAGGCACTCACCGACTTCATCGTCGAGTGTTTCTTTCTTCAATCCCAAGACCAATTACTAGAACCAGCTTTACCAGATGATCATCCCAACACCTCTACTCACCCACCCCCAAACATTAAATTCGGTGCATGGCAAATTTTTGTTGATGGATCTTCTGGAAAGACAAAAGGTGGCACATGAGTACTCCTACTCGACCCTGAAGGTCATGAATGGCACTATGGCCTCTCTTTTCGCCGCCTCTAACAATGCAGCTGAATATGAGTCATTAATCACCGACCTGGAATTAGCCAAGACCCTAGGCGATGGTCATTTAGTCGCCCACATGGACTCTCAGCTCATAGCCAGCCAGTTGAACGACCTTTACGATGTAAATGATGAATTACTCGCCAAACACCATAGGGTTGTTACTGCCCTTTCTCAACAATTTGCCCATATCACCATCAAACAGATACCTTGAGGGGATAACTCAAGGGCTGATATTCTGTCGAAACTTGCTAGCACCCTCGACATCTCCACTAAGGGCAAAATTCTCTTCGAAAGCCTCTCAGAACCCAGTTACAATAGATACATCCATCACATTACGGCTGACGTCGAAGAGAACTGGATGACACCAATTATTTTCTTTCTCAAGGATAACCAAGCTCCAATCGACCCGGTGCAGATAAGGCGATTAGAAAAAAGAGCATCCAGGTACACACTTCTCGATGACCTTTTGTATAAAAAGTCCTTCACTCTTCCATTACTGAGATGCCTTAACCCTTCTGGGGCAACTTACGTTTTGAAAAAGATACATGAAGGCGTTTGTGAGAACCATATGGGTGAGCGATCTCTGGCCCTTAAGGCCTTACGATAAGGTTTCTTCTGGCCCACAATGAGAAAAGATGCTTCTGCACTCGTCAAAAAGTGCGACAAATTCCAACGTTTCACTCCTATTCCCAGACAACCAGCCGAAGCACTTAAACAGATCTTCAGTCCTTGGCCGTTCTGTGTCTGGGGCATAGATATCTTGGGTCCATTCCCTCTGGCGACTGCCCAAAGGAAATTTTTGCTAGTTGCCTATGATTACTTCACAAAATGGGTAGAAGCGGAACCAGTCGCCACCATCACCGCCCGAAATATGGAAAGTTTCATTTGGCATTGTATTCTTTGTCGATTTAGCGTACCCCATGTCATTATAGCAGACAATGGCAAGCAACTGACAGTTGACAAACTCCATGATTTTTGTTCACGCTTCAACATCAACCTTGTCCACACCTCTGTCGCCCACCCTCAATCAAACGGTCAAGTTGAGTCCATGAATAAGAACATCCTCCAACCTCTGAAAAAGAAATTGAACGATGTAAAGGGTGCATGGGCTGACGAAAGACCTGGTATACTTTGGGCAATCTGGACGATCATAACTCAGGCGACCGGAGCGACTCATTTCAGCCTTGTTTATGGAACGGAGGCTGTCATACCCGCTGAAATAGGGGTCCACAGTTTACGCACTGCATACCCCATTTAGAACTCTATTTTGAACATCTTAAAGCTAACCTCGACCTCCTCAAGGAAACCAAAGAAGACACCGCAATCCACATGGCTATCCGTGCACACCAGATTAGCAGACATTATAATCGCCGAGTATGCAATCACCAATTCAGGTGGGTGACCTTGTTCTCTGAAACTGCGAAGCCAGTTGACCAGTAGCAGAACGAAAAAAACTTTCCCTGCATTAGGAAAGACCTTATCAAATTAGCCACATCCTAGGTTTTGGCGCTTACAAGCTAAACGCATTAAATAGACGTCCCATCCCTAGCATATGGAACACCACCCATCTAAAGAAATATTATTTCTAAGCACATCCGCTGCCAATATTTATGGTCACCACTATACACCTTCATCTTACAAAGTCACAACGCATTCAACTCTATTACTTGCTACAAAAGCACTCGCCGCCAAGGTACCTTTATTACTTGCTACAAAAGCAATCGCCGCCACAGCAATCTATTAGTTGCTACAAAAGCAACCGCCGCCACGATAACTCTATTACTTGTTACAAAAGCAATCGCCACCAAGGCAACTCTATCACATGCTACAAAAGCAATCGCCGCCAAGGCGTAACTCTTAATTTCTACCATGCAATCGCCACCAACACATAAATCTTCTGTGTTGCTACAATCGCCACCATGGCACATCTCCTTATTCCTTCACATGCACTCACTATCAAAACACCCAATTCTCCTCAGCACCACATTACCATCTTCCAACACAACAAATACACAATAAAAACCAAACTACACACACCACAAATTACGCAAACGCAAGCAATAAGAATTTACACAAATTATATACACAACACTAAATTCTTATTCAAAATCATAAATTATTTATAGCATAGTATTTACAAGCCAACCCACTACTCGTTCCTAGTTGACGAAATGGTCTAAGCACCAGCCTCGTCACTCGACTCTCCCAGCTTAGACTCTTCCGCCAATGGAGTTATCAAGGCTTCATCCCTCAAAAACCCCGTGTCTACTTCCTGCTGACTCAGGAAAACGATGTTGAAATCCTCAGGAGGCGTATATAGGAGCCCTAGTTGACCACCCGTAAGTCCAAGGGCCCACGAAGCAACTGGACCTCATACAGAGCACTATGGCAATATGAATTCACAGCAGCGAATAGTTTGTCAAAAATCTTCTCCTGCTGTTTCTTCAACTCATCCTCATGACGAGCCTGCAGATCGCCCAGGCGACCCTCTAATTTCGCCACTCTAGACTTGGCGGAAGCCAGTTCAGCATCGCGCTTCTCTAACTTTCTCACTAACTCAGCAGTAGTCGCTTTTACTTTTTCGCCCCTCAGCAGCAATTCGGCTATCTCTGTCATCCTTCTTTCCTCAATCTCCTTCAGAGATGCCTCCAGCTTCGCGTTCACCTCCTTCTGCTTCCCAATCTGAGCGTCCAGCTCCATGATCTTAGACGCTTTGAGGTTAAACTTCTCATGCCAATTCGCCATCTGGCAAGTATATACCGTCTGGCAGTGCAGTGCCTCTACTAGCCCTATCATCGCGGCATTCAGATTTTACGCTGGACTCCTCCTCGACAGTACCTCCCGGTCGCTGGTCGCTACCCCTTTCATCGACCATCTTAGAGCCACCTCGAAGTCTGGCACCCTGTCGTTGCGCAAAATGCCAGGGCCACTTGAACTAGGCACCCCACGGCTCACTCGCGGCCTCTCAGACGTGGTACTCGATTGCGAAGTTACCCCAGGCATGGGCCCACCACTTGACCCAACAGTTTTTGCCACAGGCTGCGAAATAGGCACTGTGGCAGCCGCCACCGTCGTCATTGGCAACGCAGCATCTTGGTGACCAGCGATCGCGATAACAGCAGTGGCACCTACCTCCTCATCTGCTCGTTCACCCACTTTTCTTTTTCCCTGTCTTTACCGTGCAGTCGCCCTCTCTGCAGTAGCCTGCCTGGCCGCCCTCTTCGCCAATGCTGCTTGAACCGGGTCTATTCTTGCACAGTAAATAAAACACCAGGTCAGTACCATCATTCATCTTTCCATACTTGCAAATAATTAGAACACATACCCTTTTCCATCCCTTGACTCGATCGGCGGTCACCACCATCTACACTATCCGCCCGCTCCTCCCCACTCGCCCTCGAACTACCTTCCACATCATACACCACCAACTCCTTAGCACCCTCTCCTCCTTCCGCATCTTCTATCCCTTCTTCTGGTACATGCTCCCCTACGAAACATAACATCACATATCAGCACCTTTGCTCAACTTATACACATGCCAATTCAACACTTGAATACACTAATCCGTCTTATACCTCTCTGATGTCGCAACAAACGTCTCTGCCTTCGTTGACCAATGGGACGCACTAGCCCTTCTGGAACATCCTCCAAATCTCGCCCCAGGCACTCTCTTTGGATGTTTCGAAATGTTAAGTAAATTCTGTTGCTCACGCATCCACCTCTAAAGAAGAGCACATGATCCTTCTCCGCGAGCTCCAGGCCAATTCTCTCGTTACTAGCTCTGGACCTCCTCCTCCACTGCACAAGAAACCCTCATTAAGTGCCCGCCCTTTTCGTCACCAAAAAGAATTGATCCCGCCTCATATGTGCATTCGATGGCAGGTCGACCACCATCCTACCCCCTCCCTCGACTACAAATAATAAAAACAGGGCTCCCCCCATTTCAAGAAATAGAGCTCTTTCACCACCTCAACTGATGGTCGCCACCCCTTCTCCTTGCACATCAAAAAATAGGTTAGCAGGATCACCCAACTATTTGGTTTCAACTGGTTGGGTGGCAAATTATACGCCTTCAGTACTTCATAAAAGAAAGGCTCCAGCGGGAGGTGGAAGCCAGCCTTGAAAATATGCAGGTAGAATGCCAAACTGTTCCCTTCGGTGAATGTCGCTCGCCTCTGTAGACCCGCCTTTGCAATCTGATACCTCTCCAGATCCACCCCCTATCATACATCCACTGTCATACTACCTCCATATTCACCACCCTGACATGCATGTCCACCGCTTCCGTATCCACCTCGGCGCTCGCCCCCTCAGCCGCATCCTCGGCAACCGCCTCCTCGACCTCCTTACCACTTGATCCTTCCTCTTCCTGATCTTCTCTCTGTTCGGTGACCACTCCTCTCATCTCTTCCTTCTCCTCTGATACCACGCGACCAGACATCTCCCCCTAGCTCAAATGCCCCACTATCGCCCTTACCTCGTTTCCCACTTCCTCCAATCTACCCTTTCTCGCCACGGACTTCACCAACAGTCTCCCACCCCTTACCATGAACTACAACCGACCAACCCAAAATACCAACAACGAAGACCACAGGAACTCACCAGCACTTACCAAACAACGACTCTCCCTCCTTGCAGCGCTCTTATTAGCACCTCCACAAGCACGATCATTGCCAAACAACAGAAAGCCGTTAAAAATACTAGAACACAACGATTAACCCTTTACCACTGCCCTCTCAACTATCACGACTTACCCTTTCTCCTCGCACCAGTTCTCTAACCCTTCACTCTACTTTTTCTCCTTTTCAAAAACGTAGAGCAACTCCTCAGCCTTTCAACCCATTATATACCCACACACTCTTGCCTCTTCGCATTCCTCCCACCACGTGTCGCAACCCCATTCAGCGACATAACTGCACCACATGGAACTCTGCCCCTACACTGACACATGTTTCCCTCGTCGTTTCGTATCCCCCGAAATATGCCCCTATGAATCCTCTGTCAAGACACGTGCTCTCATCTTATTCCTTCCCCATTTCCTACGCCTTTCTGTTACCCTGCCATTACTGCAACCATTATTACTGACACATGTACTTTCTCGTCTCCCGCGCATCACGCCTCACATACCATGCGCCAATTTCCCGCACATGTCCAAAATGTCGAGTCATTTTATGACCGCCTTTTTGGACCCCGGAGGGGACAATTGTTATACCTCCACATATGACGACTGTTAAACCATCCCATCCACTATTCCGAAGAGCCGATGATCGCCAGATAGTAATACCAAGGCGATCGCCTAATCATACCTGATAGCGATGTGACCTCTCCGATAATAACTTAAATGCGGAGTTGACATTTACCAAATGGCGGCCGACTGACAGAGCCGACCACTAGGCATCATAGCCTGACACCTAGCTCGGCGATGGTCACATCACTACCAAATCACCTGACATAGTATCCCCAAATGAATTCTATAAAAGGAGGAAGCATGCTCACAGGTAAGGATATCTCAACTCCAGCAAAAACTATTTGTACACCATTACATTAAACATTCCTCTAACTTAACCATCAGAGAGGGTCCCCGGAGTAAGAACTCCGACACCCTTTTGACTCTTTTGTGTTGCAGGGTCTTGCTCGACTTCTGGTACCAGCAAAGGAGACATCAACATCTGTAAAAATTGTAATATTTTGCCAGAAGATATTATAGTATTTATTTTACTAATGAAAATTTTTGTTTTAATTTAAATATGATCAAGGTAATGGAAAATTGTCACTGTACCTTGATCCAATACAGATATGGTATATAGGTTGACAGATTAAGTTCATCCATTTAAAAGCCTGTCCAAGGTGCGGTTTGACGTAAAATTATTTAAAATGTTACATTAAACGAATTAAAATTTTAATATATATTTGAATTAAAATTAAAAAAAATTAATTATTTCATAATAAAATATTTTTATGGTTCGAGTTTGAAATTTCATGTCTAGGGCTTGATCAATGAACATGTCTAATTCAAGATTAAAATTGTCTTTGAACTTTGAATCTTTCCATTGTATTTTTCAATTTTATTGATTTTGGACAAACAATGACAAATTGAAATATTTCACATAATATTTTGTTAATTGGAATATTTTGCTCATTTATTTTTAATTTATTTGATTTTTGGATTAAAAATAATGAAATTGAAATATTTCACAAAATATTATGTTAAATGTAATTGATTTCATTATTTTTGTTGATGCAAGGATCTTTAAAATTGTTTTCATTATGAGATATTATCTACTTTGAGTCAATGCGTGAACTGTTTTTATGATTTTGCCTTTTTCCATGATCGATCAATATGGAATTGCTGAACCCCCTCGACATTTTGAAGGTTAAAACAGATTTTCACATACGGTGTTATTTTTGACATAAGAATCTTTAAGGCTATATCTATTATGAAGTATTGCCCGCTTTGAATTTATACGTAAAATATTTTTACAATTTTATCCCTTTCTGAGAAAAAGTGTCTCATAAGACCCGAACCCATGGCCTATCCCTTAAAAGGGTAGTCTTTGGGCATGGTACCACTAGGCAATATCCAAAAAAATCAACCAAATTAAAAGTATGCTAATAAAATTTAACAAAATCGAAGTGTAATGGCTAAGTTCCATTGACTCATAATACGTTATCGAATTTGATCTTAATTCATAATTCAAAAATATTTATTCAGAATTTAGGTACCTATCATATTATAAAATTTGACAAATTTTTTGAACATAGTACTTCAAACTTATTGAATTTACCAAAATACATTCAGATTTTATTAATTTTTAGACAAAAAAAAAAAAAACTAAACTGAAAATTTTTCTCGAAATATTCTATTAATAGAAAGGAAAAATTTACCGATGTAAGTTTCATTTATTTTTTGACTAAAAAGTAACGAAATCAAAATATTTTAGAAAAGAATTTTAATGCAAATAACATATTTTTATCAATTCCGTCAATTTGTGTAAAATAATCAACAAAACTAAAATTATATTGACAAAATTCAACGAATTAAATATACGAGAATTAAATTTAATATCAAATCATGGTAGAACGACATATTTGACTGCAATTCCTATTCAAAGTTTAAAAAAATTAAAGGCATGTTCTACTGGCATGTGAATTTAAATACAATATTGAAGACTAAGAAGTCATGTAAGGACAATTAAAATAAATGAAAGAAGAGAAATAAGGGTAGAAATTCAACTAACTTAATTAAGAACATTGACATCTCAACTTTGGTCTAAATTTGGTAACATTTTTTTTTACTATGTATTTTGTTTCACATTTTTATTTTTATTTTATAAATATAAATGTAATATATTTTATTAAATATGTCAAGATTAATACGAATAAAATACCTTATTAAATGCTTTGTATTTAATATTTATATTAAATATTATCATGTAATATTTATATATTTATTAAATATATTATGTTTATATCGTATCTTTTATCCTAGCTAAGTTTACAAGGTTTACCTTTGTCCAACTCCAAATTAAATTCCTATGTCAATATGATCTCAGCGTCAGAAATATTCTACAGAACCGGTCAAACGAAGTGCATCTTTTTTCTTCTTTCTTTTTTTAGTAACAAAGCTCCATAATTCCTAGTTCCTTAAAGTTGACATAAAGAAATGATCAATTTTTTCCTTCGTAAGTAGGATTCTCGATTCAAAGGGAGATAACCCCTTCAATTTTCATAAATTTTATTTTATTTCTCTCAAAATATGAATTTGAGATTTCGAATTTATTAAGTTTTAAATTATTTGTACTTTTTTATTAACTTAAATTTTTTTAGTCGTTATTAATTGATTTTAAGTTGAACGCTTAATATTATATTAAAAGTTAATTTTGTTATGTTTTTCATATATCTTTTAAGTTTATCATATAGTAAGCTTCTTTATCTTCTGATTACAAGAGATGATTATCATGTGATAAACTCTTGTCTCTATGTAGCTTCCATAGGATCTCTTTTGAGTTTATCATATGATAATTTTCTGTTTTCAACTTATACGTGATGTTTATTGCATGACAAGCTTCTCTGTTTCTAACTTACTTTAATATATATCTCTTTAAGAAATGTTATTCCCGTTTGTTAAGTCTTTGATTACTTACAAATTTATATTCATTACAAGTCTTTTAATGTACCATCAATTGATTTTAGATTAAATTCTTAATACTAATAATTAAAATGTTCCTCTGAAATTGAACAAATAAATTTTTTATACATCTTATGATTTTTTAGTATTTAAATTATATCAATGATGAAAAAAGGGGACTAGATTGATAGGTTCAATCGAGAAACAATTGATTTAACGGTTTACTAATTTCTATAAAATTGAATTTTTATTGAAAAGGTAAAAAATCTAAAAATCGTAAAAAATCGATAAATTCAGATTTTGATATATTATATGTATTTTAAATTTTTTCTAAAAACCCAACCTAATTTGA
>JBBYHK010507390.1:0-13697 GCA_038382065.1 Adansonia grandidieri | reverse complement strand
TTTCACTGGTTTGACCAGGTGGTCTATTAATCTTTTGCGGTTGGGGTTTATTTTGTTTCAGTTGAAAATAAACTGGTAGAATCATTAACGATTTAGTCATTATATAATTGTAATAATTTGAATATGTCAATAAAATTTAACTTTTCTGGGAATAATTGTGTGCCAAGCTTTTCAAGTTAGGTACGGACATGAACGCGGCCAAAAAAAAAAAATTACGCGTGACATGAGTATATAAACATATTAAAATTTATATATAACATGAACCAGTATGTGTAACCACTCAAATTTCGACATTTGTCTGCAGATTAGACTAAAGCCCTTTAGAAGCTTCGATGAATGTGGTCATCACTCTTGTAGGCTTTACTTGCGATTTCCCTGCTCAATTTCGGAATGGCACATAGTTATTTCTATGGACCATGAAATTTAAACATCAAATGACATTGGCTCGAACTGTGTCTGAATTTTTTTTCCACACCAAACTCTTTGTAGAGAGACTTTTCTGTCGGACCAACTCAAACATACGCCAAAATATATGAAAATGCAATGATAATGCAGTAACATGTTTGGAGAACATAAATTCTGATGTTAAAATCCACAGATAAACCAAATTACGAGAGTTCTTTCTCTTTTCTATTTTTTTTTTTTTTTGCGTGCTTTGATGATCAACGAATTACTAAACATTTTCTCCAATAAACCAATTATCAAATGAAATAGCAGAGTCACTAGTCTCAAGATAATGTCTTTTTAAGGGATAAAACTTAATTTTAAGAAGCACGAGATTGTGTAATACATTAACAAGAACTACTCCATTGGAAAGAGCCCGCTGAAAAACTCAGAAGTCAGAAACTAAAGTAAATAACTGAACTCGGAAAATCCTAAACATGCCAGGGAAATTTATCAGAATATCGGAAGTAGTCGAAGAAGAAGTACAACCAAAATTGCGGCAAACCCAATTCATTTAAAACATCAAAATTTCGAGTACCCACTTTTTTTTTTTTTTCGAAGTTGCAATCTCGAAGGAGAGGGGAATATTTGCAGTCCAGACCAAATTAATTATGGGTTCATTCAGTTTTGTCTCCCTTCTAAAGGGCTTATCTATAGTGGGGGCAACCCGCCATCATAATATATCGGAACTCCAGTAGCCCAATTAGTCCTGACAAATTCAACAATCACCATCCATTCGGACAGGCACCAAGACAGGCCCTCCCACCTGATCAACCCCTTCCTGCACCAAACGTTAGAACCAAAGAGAAAAAAAATGTAGAGCTGTTCCTTTCGCTTAAATAGAAAACAAAAAAAATAATAAAACCTACCCAAAAAAATATGTATTTCTTTTCTTTCTCACTCTCACAAGTTTTTTATCTTTTGCTGATACTGCTGCTTCCTGCTCCCTTCTCAAATCTTCCATTTTTGTCTAATAAGAGAACCCAAAAGGGAGAAAAGGAAATTTAGATAAATAAATAAATAAATAAAGGAAGTTGAAGATTTTACAATGCTTTGTTGATCACTTTCATTTCTCTCCCCCCCACCAAGGACTCTCTCCACAACGCTAATTCGGACGCCACTGTTTCGTCTTCTTCTTCTTCCTCGCCTCAGTTCCAACCTCCAATGAAGAAAGCTAAGTCCCAAGCCGTGGCTTGCTCTCGCGACCCAAACAAAAACGGTCTCCATCATCACCACCACAACAACCAAGACGATAACGACGTTGTTTTCGACCCTTCATCTATGGCCCTTGACGATGACTCCAAGTCCGACGATGCTCGTGCTCCCGCCGCCGCTAATTTGTCTCGCAAAAAGGCTACCCTAGCTCAACCTGCCAAAAAGCTTGTCATCAAACTCGTTAAAGGTTGGGTTTCTTGATCTCTTTATTTTTCCCCTTTGTGAAATTTATTTTCTGGGTCATTTATAAAATTGCCTCTTTAGTTAATTTGAGGGCTTGTTCGTAGAAATTGAGTAGCTTTGTTTGTTGGGTGGTTTTTGGAATGAAAAATTAGGGATTGGAGGAGCTGAATTTAGAAACTTGGGCTTTTGTCCGATAGTAGGATCTTGGCTCTGGTTAATTCATTTTATTGTTTCTTGTTATGCTGGGATCTGTTTGTAACCAAGTACTTTCAATCACTTCCTGTGTAGATTTTACCTAAGCTTTTATGGAGGTCTGTTAACTGATATTCAGAAGTGTTACTTTTACCAGCGTAAGGTGGTCATGACTTCAACCATTTACAAAAGTTGGACTTTTTATTTTATGGTAATTTGAAATTGGTATCGGTTTTTCAGAGGCAATCTATTCATTTTAAGCAAGTTCAGGATCCCAATTTACCTGTTAGTTTAAAGGTTTTTGTTAATGAGTTCATTTAGGGAGCTTATTTAAGATTATTTAGTATAATACTATTTATAGTAATAATAATATATTAAATGAAGTGGTTGAAAAATTTATTCTTCATTTTCAATGCATTTGCTGATGATTATTACATATATATGGTAACCTTAGAAAGTGCTCTTATGGCATTTGTTAGCAAAATCCTAGTTTAAATGATTTTTGTACATTTTATGTTTTCTTGCCTTCGAGATGTGGGACCATACTTATACCACCCTACATGAAAAGCTCTGAATGCACATTCCTTCATTTTGGATTTTTTTTTTTCCAGTTTGGCCTTTTCTGTTAATTTATCAGAGGAAAATGTAGTGTGAAAATTTTGTTGGAGACATACTCTGAAACCCCCTCAGCACTGAAAAGTTCATTTCTCTCCTCTTGTAGACCGTTTTTCTGTAAGCGTCTATGATGCATGCTTGCATAAGGATAATCAGTTACTTCATCCTCATATACAACTGAATAAGGCTTTTAGTTAGCAGGTGACTGCTATTAGTAAGTTTATTTGCGAGGAATTGTAATGAGGGTTGAATTAAGTTTGTTTCTATGTTCTCAAATCAGATTGTATCTCCAAAACTATGTTGTTTATGTGAACTAATTGTGGGAAACTAGAAGAGCATTGCTAGCAAGGAAAATATTTAGGACATATATTCAGAAAGGTTTCTGATATGGCTTTAACTTCTTGTCTTGTTTCTTGTAGCAAAACCAACATTGCCTATGAATTTTGAGGAGGAAACATGGGCAAAGCTGAAATCAGCGATTACTGCTATATTTTTGAAGCAACCAGATTCTTGTGACTTGGAGAAACTTTACCAGGTAAGTCTCACATTTTTTTCTTTTTCTCTATTTTGATTATGATAGCCATTTGCAATGTGAGTTGTATTGTCTCTTGATAACCGATCATGCTCCTTTCAGGCTGTAAATAATCTTTGCCTGCACAAGATGGGAGGAAGCCTTTATGAACGAATAGAAAAAGAGTGTGAAGAACATATATCTGTGGCACTAAGATCTTTGGTTGGGCAAAGCCAAGATCTAGTTGTTTTCTTATCACTTGTTGAGAAATGTTGGCAAGATCTTTGTGATCAAATGTTGATGATTCGTGGTATAGCCTTGTATCTAGACAGAACATATGTTAAACAAACCCCAAATGTACGTTCATTGTGGGACATGGGCTTGCAGCTCTTTCGTAAACATCTTTCTTTGGCTCCTGAAGTTGAGCACAAAACTGTTACGGGTCTTTTGAGAATGATTGAGAGTGAGAGGTAATTCTAATGAATTTTAATTTGAAATTTACAGTTTTTAAATTTTAGTCTTTTTTTCATGTCTGACGTATCAACCTACACTAAAGATGCATAATAGTTGTAGATGGATGTTGTAACAAATTGAGTATCATTAAGTGTTGCAAAACTTATGGGTGAACTATCCTTCTCTTGACTTCATGGGTAAAAAGGTTTAATAAATTGCAAAAAGCTGCTCTGTTGGTTGCTATACTGGCTTTGCTAATAGACATAAATCATAATATGATCGGGTGAAAGTGTACTAGTTATAAACTAATGCTATGGTTAACTTGTTATAAATGCCTTCAAACCAAATTGGTATCACACTGGATTTTCTGTGCAAATATTAGTGGAGGTAAAAATTGAAAAATTCAACCTGCAACACATTGAGTATTGGCCAAGTTGAATTAACTTGTAAATTGTTGTTTTAATGTCATTATTCCGTTGTCTGGTTTACTTCTTCTTCTACTTCTATGGATTTGGCACTTAAATGGCATAAGATTCTTGTTACTTGGCAAAGTTAGCCACAACATGTTTTCTATTGTGGAAATAAGTCTCTTGAAGGGCCGGTTAGGATGTCTGATCAATTTAACTGTAACCTACTTGTCAATCATTTTTCTTTCTAGCTCATTCTAGTTATCTATACTTACAATTATTTTGGAAAAAAATCCAGAAAATGTCAGGGAATTCTTTATTGTGTTGCTTTCTTGCTTGTAATTCTCATACATTTCCTCCTACCTTAATTTGCCACCTAGGCTTGTGAATGATGTTAGATGATCAATTCCCTTCTTTCAATTGTTTATTGAATTTGCATCTTGGAATCCGCTGTGTTCTGTTTTTGATCATGCAGGTTAGGTGAAGCAGTTGACAGGACACTCCTTAACCATCTTTTGAAGATGTTTACTGCTTTAGGTATTTACTCTGAAAGCTTTGAGAAGCCATTCCTTGGGTGCACATCTGAGTTTTATGCAGCTGAAGGAATGAAATACATGCAGCAATCTGATGTTCCAGATTACTTGAAGCATGTAGAGGTGCTTTTCATATTTTTATGTTTGCAACTAGCAGTGACTGGTGCAGTGGTGCTCTGTATTTTGAATTGTACTTGTTTTTATCCTTCTAATAATAATGTTAATAAATCATATTGTTCTATTTCTATATAGAATATACATGTTTATCCCTCTAAGATTTTTGGGTAAGTTTATGTTTGTAATATATTGGGTTTTTTCTTGCAGATAAGGTTACATGAAGAACATGAAAGATGCTTACTCTACCTGGATGCTCTTACGAGAAAGCCACTTATTGCAACAGCAGAAGGGCAACTGCTTGATCGTCATATACCTGCCATTCTTGATAAGGTGTGACTGCAGTTGTTCACTGGACCTTGAATGCCTGCTTGGATTTGCATATTTTTAATAGTTTTATATATATATATATATATATATATATATATATTCTGATTTCTGCAGGGATTTATGATGCTGATGGATGGACATCGTATTGAGGACCTTCGGAGAATGTACTCACTGTTTTCGAGGGTCAATGCTCTTGAATCATTAAGGCAGGCGCTAAGCTCATATATTCGGAGAACCGGGCAAGGCATTGTCCTGGATGAAGAGAAAGACAAGGACATGGTGTCTTCCTTGTTAGAATTCAAGGCATCGCTTGATTCAATATGGGAAGAAAGCTTTTCCAAGAATGAAGCATTTTGCAACACCATTAAGGATTCATTTGAGCATCTAATTAACCTTCGTCAGGTTAGCATGTTTTGTCTTTGTATCGGGAGATTATTTTATTTTTAAGCTGCATTCTTGTTGTTAAGTTTTGCATAAGTGAAGTAATATTACTGATTTTAGATAGCCATATTTTAAACTTGACTGATGGTTCAACTTTGTGCTGTGTTTAATAGAACCGACCTGCTGAGCTGATTGCAAAGTTTCTGGATGAAAAGCTTCGTGCTGGTAATAAGGGTACTTCTGAAGAGGAATTAGAGGGCACACTTGATAAAGTTTTGGTTTTATTTAGGTTTATCCAGGTAGAGTTCATGTTTTCCCAACAAAAATAATTAATTTTACTTTTGCCTCAAATCACAGTGTTTTTTTTGGTACATTTATTGCATTTCTTGTCTGACAAATTAATGCAAGAGATGTAATTGATATTCCTGTTGATAATTAAGGGCAAGGATGTTTTTGAAGCATTCTATAAGAAGGATCTTGCAAAGAGGCTGCTCCTAGGAAAGAGTGCTTCTATTGATGCTGAGAAATCTATGATTTCTAAGGTCAGTATCGTCTTTTTTTTGCATGAAATGGCTTCTTTTTTTTTTTCTTCTTCTTCTTCTTCTTCTTCCCGGAAGATTGTATTAAATTGTTATGTTGCTGCAGCTGAAGACTGAGTGTGGCAGCCAGTTTACAAACAAGCTTGAAGGAATGTTCAAGGTCTGCTGCATATCTATTTATGTAAATTTGTCCAAGAAATGAATCCAATAAATGTTGCCATTGGAATTTCTAATCATGAATCCGGTGAACTTTGCTTTTTGGATTGTCTAAACATGGGCAATCCAGTAACTCTTATAACCACTAGAATATTTTACCCCATTGGTAGTGCTATTGGCTTCAGAGAGTTATTCCTCATGACAAGAGTTGTATTAATTATGAGTGACCCTGCTAATAGTATGTAATGTACTAATGATTTTGTAACATTTATTGTGCCTTGGTGATAGATTATACAAATAAATTTAAAAGTAATAGAATCATTTGAGAAGAGAAAAGGATTCTAGAAGTTAAATTCATCTTTTATTTCTTGGAGTACCTACTTTTATATTGGTCAAGGGACGATTCAACAATCTACAAAACTTTTGGGGTTTGTGTAATACTGGACTTATTTCTACGTGACTGGATTCTTATGCCTAAAATATGTTTATAGTGCAAACCAGATCTACTCTTTTATTTTTCAAGCTTTGGCGGTAGAGTACCTGGAAACTAGGAAGCAATAGCACATGGAAAGGCGTGGTTGAATTTCCTTTTTGAGTTATACCTCCAGTTCAAGGAAACTAGTGATATGAGATTCATTTGAATGTGATATTAATGCAATAGTTGCCATAGATTTGAAATATGGTTTTTTTTTTTGGTTGATAATCAAGAAGCTATGGGCTTGTGTTAGTAATTAAATGATTGATCTTTCTGTATGTGGTTTATGGGAATTCATCTGCGGAACTTGACATGAGAGGATGAACATGGAAGATTCCTTCACTTTAAATGTGTCTGTCATCGATTTTCAAGGAGTCCGTCCCCTTTGTGTGTTTATATCCATACATGTTTCATTTGATGTGTTAGAAATTGCAATAAGAATGCTTCATTGTATTGAATGTGAATTCTTGTGATTTTTATCCAGGATATTGAGCTATCAAAGGAGATAAATGAATCATTCAAGCAGTCATCCCAGGCCAGAACAAAGCTTCCGTCAGGAATTGAGATGAGTGTCCATGTCTTAACAACTGGGTAAATCATATGTCACCGTTATTTGAATTGATCACAACTGCATAATTATAGTTTTTTGTCAAGGTATTTAATTCTATTTTGATTGTTGAGCTGTGCAGGTACTGGCCAACATATCCACCTATGGATGTTAGGCTTCCTCATGAATTGAATGTCTATCAGGTTTGCTGCAGGCTTTGGGATGAAATGTTCACTGTTATATGAACCAGAGAGTTTTTTATGTAAAGGTTATCTTAATACTTTTTCTTCTATTTGGTGTAACAGGACATCTTTAGGGAGTTCTACTTAAGTAAGTACAGTGGGAGGCGGCTAATGTGGCAAAATTCATTAGGTCATTGTGTGTTGAAAGCTGATTTTCCCAAAGGTAAAAAGGAGCTTGCAGTTTCCTTATTCCAGGTTTGTCTCTTGGTGTCTCAATGACCATTGTTCTCCTGTCATCTCTTTTCAAATTTTCTCTACAAGCAGACAAGTTCTAACGTTTTTCTGGGTTTGTCCTCTTTTACCTTCTAGACTGTAGTTCTTATGTTGTTTAACGATGCCCAAAAACTTAGCTTTCAAGACATTAAGGACTCCACTGGCATAGAGGACAAGGAATTGAGAAGGACCTTGCAGTCCCTTGCATGTGGGAAAGTAAGAGTCCTGCAAAAGGTATGCCTAGTTACCATTTCTTAATTTCTTAATTGTGGTGGTAAATTTGGTACATTACTTGTTTTTCATCATCTTATTTTCTCTATTCCTTTATGAAATTGTGTGCTGCAGTTGCCGAAAGGGAGGGATGTGGAAGATGATGATTCATTCGTTTTCAATGAAGGATTTACTGCTCCTCTCTATCGTATAAAGGTACATGTATTTGCAATTTCCAGTTATGGTGGGTAAATATTTTTTGAAAGATCAAACTAAATTCCTGTTACGCCTGTCTCTATACTATTCCACTGAATTCCCATTGAGTGGATTTGTGATGAATCTGCTTCAGTGATTGCCACTCACATGATAAGGCATCAAGCTGACTTTTCCTTTTGGATTGCAGGTAAATGCAATCCAGATGAAAGAGACAGTGGAGGAGAACACAAGTACTAGTGAAAGAGTATTTCAAGACCGTCAATATCAGGTTAAGCTTTGCATCACACTCACATTCTCTTTTTATCCATCTAGCGAAAAAGTAAAATAAAAGAACAGAAAGCTATCGAATGTAGAGCTTAGTCAATTATATGCATTATTGCTTTATTTATTGCAGGTTGATGCTGCTATTGTTCGGATCATGAAGACAAGGAAAGTGTTGAGTCACACTCTTTTGATAACTGAACTCTTCCAGCAGGTAAGCGTATTCTGATTTTTTTTTTTTTTTTTGTGTTTAACGAACAGATCTCTATAGATTCCCGCTAAAATCTGGTAACAGTCAGCCAAAAATAAATAAATTAATAAACAATGTGAAAGTTGGTATTGCTCCATTCTTATCAAGTAAGAGTTATCAGTTATGTCATGCCAGTAACTACTCTTCATGTACCCTTGCTGCAATTGATGATCTCTAGACAGGGGATCAAAGGGACATTGTGTTTTTAAGTTGCGTTAGAACATACTCATATTGAGAATAAGTTTCTTTCATTGAACAGCTTAAGTTTCCCATAAAACCGGCTGATTTGAAGAAAAGAATCGAGTCTCTCATTGACAGGGAGTACCTGGAGCGGGACAAGAACAACCCACAAATATATAATTACTTGGCATAGTTTATTTATTTATTATTTTTCATCCTTTTTCTTTGATGATAGATATCTCCTTGTAAATGACACGGGAAACTTTGTTCTTCTCCAAGAGGCTGGAGCTGAAATCCCTTGTCAAATCCATGTACAGTAACTTGAAGTATTTATTTTGTTGCAATCCAGATTGTAATTGTTAAGCATATTGAGCCTCTGCTTTGATATTTTCTTTGTTACGGACTAGACGGTAGAGTTAATAAGCTGCTGCATTTTGGGTTGCTTTGGGTGTTACCCTTGTTTCAGGGGCCTGTTTTATTGTCTGGTAAACTAGTAAAAGGGGAGCGTTTGAAACTTTTTACGTCTGCAGTCTTCAGAGGTAAACTAAAAGCTGAAAAGGGTTTCAACATGCATAGTTTGTAAACTTCTCAGGTTGGTAGAGGGAATTGCAAGGGTGAGGGCTTTTTGGATGAATTAGGTGGTGTTACTGTGCTTTGTTATAATTTTAGTTGGATTTTCTTTGCATAAGCTAAAGGATCTGGGGCTGCATGAGCATTGGTTAACCCCCAACAATCAATGCTTATAATGAATCCGCAAAAACCATTTCCATTCCTTCACTCAAACGTTAATGCTATCATCTGAATGCTATTCTCTTTCTTTGGTTGCTTTGTTTTTGGGATTTCCGTTGCTTTGGGTTGATCAGACCCGGAGCAATGGCGGGTTATATGCCTCTTTTATATCTTTATAATAATATTTGGAACCTTCAATGGCTCCAGGGAATTGAAGAGTGAAAGCTCAAACAGTCTAGCTGAAAATGAACTCTATCATGGAACGAAGCTTCAATAAACAATTTTAATTTTTCAATTCCAGTCATCATAAGATTCAGAAAACCGATAAAATCTACAGATGGCCAAATCCAATTTACGCAGATTTCAACAATATAACAGCGGCCCATAGCATCAGCCTCTTGAAGAGGAAGTATGGTCACCGCCAAGTTGGTCAATATCCATGGGAACATCATCAGAGGAGACCAATTCGAACACGATTTTAGACACCATCTTTTCCATTACTTTGACCAAGAAGATTTGTTCAGGGAAATTCTGTCCAAAGGATAAACAATAACTGGTAATGATTTTCATTTGAAGAAGTGTTTAAAAGATTCCTACAAGCTTTTACCCCCCACCCCGCTTTTTTCTTTAATTTGTTAGCAGTTTACCAGTCACTCAGATTTGTTATTACTTCATGTTCTGCCTTTTTCTTTCCCATAATACATGGCTATGCTTAAAGCTTTTACCCTATGCATCAATAGTTTACTTAAACATGTAAGATTAATGCTTTTCCAAGATTCCAATATTCCTTAGCCGTTCAATCTGTAAGCTTGCATTATATGGATGAACAAGATCTTGAAATGAATTACACTGGAATCTCAAAACCATAGCTAAACAGAGTTTTACGCCGATGAAGCTTAAAGCAGCA
Source organism: Adansonia grandidieri (assembly GCA_038382065.1). Taxonomy (NCBI): domain Eukaryota; kingdom Viridiplantae; phylum Streptophyta; class Magnoliopsida; order Malvales; family Malvaceae; genus Adansonia; species Adansonia grandidieri. The sequence goes on along the minus strand of JBBYHK010507390.1, from coordinate 3,394 downwards.
ACAAACAGGGTTACTGTACTGTCACTGTAAGAATAATTCGCCAGACTTAATAAAATGCTAATATTCATTAAAGAAAATCCATTATCCTTTCTGCACATGCCTGCAAATGTCAAATCTAGTTAAACTTCCCTTTTAACATCGTGTTAAGTGTAGGTCGATATTTTTCAGCTTAAGCCTAGTTCATTACCAGTTATTATACTATGTTATAGACAATAAGACACCTGGAAAGTTGAGTGGAATCAGTAAAATACATTGATTTTCAGATTACTAAGAGATAACAGTAAGAAAAAGTATGGTTGATAAATTCTTTACAATAACATTCCAACTCTACAGCCTTTGTAATTTTGTATGATCATAATTTATTGCACAATACAAAACCTTCAGAAGCTAAGCGAAAAGAACCTCAAAACTTGAGGGCATCAAGTCCGATAAATGATTTGGGGCATCAATTACATGCCACCGAACACTGAAGCTCCACTTCTTCTCAGAACTGCCTGTTTGATTCAGGCTTGAGATATAGCCCACTGCAACGTGAAGGTTCTGACCGACAACGTATATTCTGTTATCGCATGCATTGACGGCAAAAGGTTTGCATATCTGCTCTGGTAATGGAGGGCCTTGTATTGCTTCCCAGGAATCACTGCCTGGATTATAAAACTTTAGCTTCGTTCTTTCGAGCTCGGAAACCACAAATAAATGGCCATAGACCACCACACTCGAGCCAGTCCAGCCTTCTCTCAATCCCGCAGCCATACTCTCCCAATTGTTAGTTCTTGGATCATAAACCTGACCCCTAGGAGAGTCAAAGAATGGCCATAACCAGCCTTCTGTCACGAGAAGCTTTCCGTTGAGAACCAAAGAATCATAAGATGCCATATATGTCCCCATGCTGGCAACTGGGTGCCAATTCCCCTTTGCAGGATCTAAAACCTCAGCTGAGTCAAGCTCAAAAAGATCACTGTTTCCCCCAGCAACATATATCATCCCATTAATCAATCCACTCGCGAAAAATGACCTAGCAGTGTTCATCTTATTCATCACAGTCCAACGGTTTTTTTGAATTTCAAACTTCAACACCAAGTCAAGGGGTGATTCCACATCGGAGACCATACCCCCACAAACAAAAAGAGCACCCTCACGAGGAATTGAAACACACCTAAAACCGCGGGGACAAACTTTTTCTTTGCACGGCATCGCTGGGATGTTATGCCAAGAGAAGTTGGTAAGGTCAAGAACCTGCCATTGAATTTTGCCAGTGTATTTGTGGAAGGCAAATACGAAGAGCCAAGGGTCTTCGAAACCTAGTTGCTTCCTTCGTGTGAAAAACTGCTCTTTGTTACCAAGTAGAAGATGCCATCCCTTGCATACAGCTCTGCAAGCTGCATGGCTCTCAACTGGAAGCCGTAGGAGACAATTAAAGGCTACATCATCGGAAGGCCTGGAATAAGGGGTTCTCGTCGAAGAGACAACTCGAATTCGGACGAAGGATTCAACAATGAAGATTGAATTACAGCTAATCTAAATTTTGGAGATAATGTCATCTAAGAGTCCTCTAGTTTATGCACGGCTGTCTGTTGGTATGACAATCGAACCCGTTGCATCTTTCTCTCGAAACACAACAATCTAAAATCCTTGGAGGACTACCCCAAAGTACCTGTGTTAAACTTGAAACTTCCTGCTGTTCTGAGTCATCAAATGGATTCACTTATGAATTGAACAAATCCAAATCCGAATCAAAACTTCAAAAGAATCTATTCCAAGTTGGTCGCTTGTTCTTTTTCACATTCACAGAGCAAAAGAAGAATTATTTTGACTGAAATTTGCAGGTTGCACCTAAAAGAAAAACAGTTTTTCCCACTTTACACAAAATCCTTGCAAGACTTTATTATAATTCACCGATGAATCCTTTGCTGAATGATCCAAACTCAAATTCCTACGCATCAAAGAGAACAAATTTAATTCTTCTCTTTATATATACAACTGTGGCTTATCAAGATACCAACTAGAGGAATCTAAAGCGTTCAGAAAGATAACACATCATATCCAACAAACAAACAAAACCAAAAATGAAAAAAAAAACAATGGCCCATATGATAGTACTTTGAATAGAGCCCCAAAAAATCTAAACTTTTGCTCCTATCCAATGAGAAAACCAAAACCCATTAAACCCTCATATATCTCATAGAAATGAAGCATTTGTGGCCTTCAGAGATTGATAAGTTCAGAAAAGAGGCTAAACACAGAAAATAACGTATCCTATATGACTTTAAAAAAAAAAAAACAGATAGCATAAATAAGAAGAAAAGAGATAGGAAACTGATATTTAAGACTTACAAAGGAGTTTTCTTGAGTTATTGTTGATATAAAAGATGGTGACTTTTGATGAGATTTAACACTGGTTTTAGCATGAAATAGGTCCCCTGACTTCTGAGCCGAAAATGATGTCCCCACTTCCAGCCCAGGACAATTCAGTATTCTGCTTAATAAGTTAATATCAAAGGAATACGATTATTACAAAGGAAAATTGGCATAAATTAATTATACATTTATGCTATTGTTACTGTGGCAAACAATTATTCTCTATTTTTCTTTTCTTTCAAAAGAAAATGTTTACTTTTTTGGGGTTTGAAAATTCAAAGTAAAATGTTTGTACCATACCTTTCTTTGCAAGCAGCCCATATCATATTTAATACCAGCAGGAAGAAATGTTTGTTAGCATGGAAAGTTAGAAATATGTTTGTTGAACCTTATATTTTTGACTCTTTGTTGAGGCTGATTCGAGCATGTACAATTAAAAGGTTTCCACAGATAGAATCTGACCAAGTCAGGATCGAAAGCAGTTTCATTTATCCTTCAAATCATTAAGTCGCATCAGTCAAAGTTATAATAAATCCCGATGGTGCAGCCTTGAACTACCAAATCACCAGGTGTAGTTTCTTCTGAAAGATTCTGAGTGTGAGAACCTGATTTCAGCACTGAATTGCTCGTAGAAATGTTAGGCGAATTTACAGGCAGACTTTTGGCGGAAAACTTCATTGCTGAGATGCCGCATCATACGTTCCCTAGATGGCACCATATGACGACTCGTATTTACATTTGGAGCCCATGCTTAATGGCATAAGAACAAGCTACACAGAGAAAAAAAAACCATAAAGGCTACACAAAGAAGCATTTTACGTGCTAGACACAATTATACAAATATGACATATGATACAGATAAAATAATTAAAATACATGACACAAATACACATATCAAAATCGGCTTTTTTATGTAAATGATATATATTTTTTTATTTACGAAAATAGGCCAAAATCAAATTATTTACCGAAATAGGTCAATTTTTCAATTTAATTGAGAAATCGCCAAATCAAGTGACGATTTCTCAATTAAATT
>JBBYHK010507379.1:0-13698 GCA_038382065.1 Adansonia grandidieri | reverse complement strand
TAACAAAATTTAAATATTAAATAAAAATAATTAATAAATTTAATAAAAAAGAAAAAATGATTTTTAGTTTTGTTGCTGAAAAATATTTTCGATGAAATTTTAAAATGAAAAATCCATTGAAAACAGTTTTCAGTGACGGAAAATTTCATCACTAAAAATCCTTTTGCGACAAAAAATTTTCGTCGCTGAAAACTATTTTCGACAAATATTTTCAATCACAAAAACTTTTTTAGTGGCAGAAAAATCCATTAGAGAATATTATTTCTGATGAAATTATCAGTTAGAATCATTCTATCGAAAAACATTATTTTTGACGAAAAAGGTATTGGCGATGGAAAAATTATCAGTGACTTCATTTACAGAGATGAATTTTTTCCAACTAGAAATTCCATTAGAAAAACTTTTTCCTACAGAAATTCATGTATTTTTTATGGAAAATTCCATCGAGAATAAGCCTCTTCCTTGTGGTGTACATATAGCATAACTATATATATATATATATATATATAGTAAAAATGATTCTTTTGGTCTAAGGACTCAGTTCCTTTCATGAAGGGCTCGGTTCCTTCGAATAATACAATATGTATATATAGTTAAAATAATATGTGCACATAGTGAAAATAATATTTTTGGAATAAGGAGTCGGTTTCTTTCTTGGAGGGGTCAGTTCTTTATTAAATTTATATTTTTTTAGTAATTCTAAAAATTTTAAACATAATTACACGAGTATACAGTGCATAAAACAAAAAACATGGCATGATATGACATGAATGTATGTTTCAAAATATATATAAAAGAATTAGTACTATATCAAGATTTATATAAATATAAAATATTTTAAATATAATTATAACACAATAAATTATATGAATATACAAATTATTAAATTTAATTTTTAGCCTAAAGGGCCGATTCTTTGTTTAAGGATCTGTTTGTTACGAGCTCGAACTTTAGCCTAGCAAACTGCGCGACCTTAGGCTTAGGATTTGCTTCCTTATATGCCTAAGTCAGCCTATAAACACTCAAAAGGAGAATCTAAATTCCCCAAAAGCACTGAAGCTAAAAGCTTAAAAGATAAAAGCAGAAAAGAAGAACATAAAGAGAATAGAGAGAAATGCTCAAATGTATTTTTCAAGTGTTTGATGATACAAATGAGGCTGGTGAGGTCTCTATTTATAGTTGAATTCCCCATACATCAATGGCTTAGATTAAATCTAATAGACGGCTAAGATTTACACTTATTTATAAAATCTAGAATCTCAGATCAATTTAAACTTTAATAACTTTATCTCTATCTAATTTTAAATAAGTTGGAGTTATTGTTTTTAACTATATCTCTAAGCTTCTAGAAACTGCGCTTTCTAGAACTCTCCAAAGATTGCGCTTATTTTAGTGGGCCAAGTTATTTCATGTAACTTATATCTTTGGACTTGGGCTGATTAGTGCGGCCCATGACATATTCATAATGTCTGAGGGGGGAGAGAAGGATTTAAGTTGGCTGAGAACTTTTCGTTAAGGGTAATATAGTCTTTATTATTTCCTTCCTAATAATTTTCATCTTCCTCCTTCCTTTCTTTTGAAAAAATATTTTCTAGTACCCTTCTTAATAAAATTTAATACTCAGTTTGACTTTTTCTAATTCTTCGATAAGAACACTCTCCGGATAACATTTTAATTATATTAAAAGGAAGGAAAAGGTACTAAACACTCTCATTTTTCCTTAAAATATCCATTTTTAAAAAAATTAGTACTAAACAACCTACTTTTATTTAAAATATTTCATCTTTTTCAAAATCTATACTCGATGGAAAAAGAGGGAGAAGAAAGCCAAAAAAGTTTGAATATGTAAGGTTACTTTCATCAAATTACAAATAATATTACTAAAATAATTATTTCAAAATTGTAGACTTATGTACTTCATGTAATTAACATTGTAAAATGTAGCAAAATTTTCTTATTATTAATTTTTTTCTTTTATTATGTAGATATTTTAATATAATTTTTATTTTTTATAATTTGATGTGTAATATTTATATTGTTACTTATGTTGTTTTAAAAAAAGAGTAAAATTTAAAATGTATACAACAGAAATAAAATTGTTATTTGTTGATGCTCTTGCATCAATCTCTTTGTGCCTGTTATGAAACAATAAATTTATGAATTTAATATAAAAAGTTACAAACTCGGATAAAATTTTAGTTTTTAAAATATATATGAAAAAACACTAATAAATAGTTGACAAAATATTATATTAGATATGCTTATGAGTTGAGTTACTAAGTTGAACTTAAGAAGATTTAGACAAAAATATTAAATAAAAAAGAGACTTCTAATAAAAATGAAGCTAATTTTAAAATTTGGTTAGGCTTCGATTCCAACATTCAAGGTTCTTGCTCGTCCTTGCCCAATTTTTTATTATATAATATATATTATTTTTATATTTTATACATATTATATAATTTATATAATATTACAGTGTAAATATTAAAAAATATTATAATTTTAAAATTTAAAATTTAATAAAAGACAAAATAAATTAATGAAGATTAAATTAAAAAATATGAGCAAGCTTAGGCTAAATTTGATAACCATATTTCGAGCCAAGCCGAGCGATGCTTGGGCAAGTATATATGAGGTTGATACCATACTTAAGTCCTATTGGAGAAAAATTTTTGAGAGAATTCGGTGGGTATAAAATTGAAAAGTTCAATATAAGAGAATTCGGCTTTAAGGCGTATTGCAAATGATAATTTAGGCATAATTCGTCCCCACTGTATATGGTATGCAAGAGGGGTTTGTCAAATTACCATAAGATACAATGAAGCACACGTTTGAAATCACTTTGCACTAGTGAAATCAAACCACTAAACATATCCTTTCATTGAGTTTCCACCTTTTGGTACTCTATAGGTGTTATTGGCAACCTTTCACAAGTGAAAGAGAAACCCTTAAAAAGGTTTGAATAAAGTTGAAATGAAACTAGTCACTATAAATGAACTTGTCAAAATTTAAACTCGAATCCTTGACTTGGGGATTCTGATCTCTCTTCATAATTTTAACAGAATAAATTTCAAAACCTGATATTCGAATCCCACTACATAGGTATACGAACCATTTTGTGTAATTTTTAATAGAAGTTTATTTTCATTCTAAAACTTATGAGATGTGAATCCCATAAATGTACAGCTAAAGACAATTTTCTCGATTCGAAACTTAACCAAAACTATCCTATAGTTTTATATATGCCAGTCTCTCATTAATTGACTATTCAATCAATTAATTCTTTATTCCTTCCACTTGTTTAGATAATAATTTTCAACAAGTCCAACTTGACTCATTGACATCTTTACCTATAACTTTCAAATTCCAAAACAGATAAAATTTGAAAAAAAATTGAATTGATTTAATATATTAATTATTTGTATGAAAAAAATCTAGATGGTTCCTTGAATCACTCAAGCCGTGTACAGTAAAATTCTTGCAATGTAATACTATTGAAATAAAGAAATATAATTTTAAAAAAGTTATTTATTATAAATCAATGAATAAATGGTTCATTTATTAATTTATAAAGAAGTTATGTTTCAAACATTATGCATGAATATTATTATTTTCTTTTACTAAGATACACGAATAAATTATAAATAAAAAACATTAGATGGAGTCAATAATTAATATTTCTATAGAAAACTACTTGTTACACAACATAAAAAAATTGAATTTAGTTGTACATTGCAAAAAATTAAGCATGAGTTTAATTTTATTTAGGTACAAAGAAAAAGTATTTGAAAAAAGAATGTTAAAATTGTCAAATATTAATTTTCTTACACTATTATATGAATTTTTAAGTTTTTCATTTTTAAAAAGTTATTAATGTATATATTTGATTGGCTATAAAGAATTATAAAAATATTTATTATTTATGGACTTAGCAAGATTATTATTCTAATACATAGACCTGAGTTGAGACTGCAAAATTATGTTAATTAATTAAAATTATTAATTTATCAAACATTATTTATAGTTGTTTATTGTATATATTATAAAGATTGAGCAAGACTTGCTCATAGGCTGGACTATGGCTCAAGGAAAATTTTAAAAATTTAATTCTAAGCTCAAATTTGGCTTAGTTTTGCCTAAACAACTGTTTAAAATTTATTAAATATTTTTAAAAAATATTTTTATATTAATATTGATATATTTTTATAATTACATTTAAATAATAATATTATTTTAATAAATAAATAGTGATCCGAGTCCAGTCGACCTGAATAACGAAAAATAATATCCAGACTCAACCAAATAAAACTGAACCAGATGAATTATCTAACATTTAAACAGATCTAATTTTAATTTTATTTGATTGTTACTCGAATAATTCACTTTCTAACTCAATTCGACAATGGACAAATTGAGCATAAGTGGTCATCGGCCCAAGCTGATTAGTTTTCCAATAGATTATGTATGTCCTAAGCCTGCAGCAATTAATTAATGTTACTCTTGTGAGACTCAATTATAACAAACTCTGGACGTCACGTTGCATATCAATGGTTAAAAATTTGTGTATAAATATAAAATATATATATTAATACATAAGTTATCATACATAGATATATAATGCCTAATACGATGCATGATTGATATTCAGGGTGATTGAAAAATTATTCTTATAATGTCCACTTAAAAAGAAGGAGAATCTAATATGGATAAGATATTTTGATTGAATTTTAAAATTAGTTATCCAATTTGAATTTTAAAATTGTCATTTGAAATTTAAATTTTAAATTTAAATTCTTATATTATCCGAATTTTTAGAATCTAAATTTAAATTTAGAATTAGAAATTTTAAATTTTAAAATTTGAAAAGGTTTTATCCTTTTAAATTTGATCAGATTACATTTTTACACTTGTAAATAGGTATAAAACTAGCGAAAGAAAAACACACCAAAAAATCATCTTTGCTTTCCTTTACTCCTCTCTATTCTTATGTTCATCCGAAAGAGAATTTTAACGCCTTTGATTCATAGTATTGTGCTTGTAAGTATTAGCAATCACAATGAGATCGAAGAGATTTAGGAGACATATTACGAATTTTGTTGAGCATATTGGTGGCAGGCAATAAATGCATTAAAGTTTAAGATTCAACCTTGACTTCGTCACATAACATTTTACTTTTTGGATCTTCAGTAACACATATCTTTATTTCTATAAAATTTATTATTTATTTAATTATCTATATCTATACCAATATCGATTTAACTATTTGCTCATTTTATAATAATTTAGAAATAATAATCTTAAGATATTTATCATCGCATTTTTTTACGGGCTACTTTTTCTTTTTTGATTATTGCAAATTTATTCTTTTCTTGGTACTGTTATAATCTAATTTACTATTATATATGATCTGTTCGTGAATTAGTCTACACATTGTCTGTTCGATTCTGGTTTCAGGATTCTGTTATCACATCTTGCAATTTTGATTATATTGATTTGTGTTTGTTTAAAAAAAAAACTACACGTGATTACTAGTTTTTCGCACCTTACATAGAATTGACTGGATCAAAAACTTGACTATGCTATTTTGATTTGATATTAATATTTGATTAATGTCGATTTGATAGCTTGGTGCTTAGATATTGGCTTATATATATCATGTGTTTTATATGTCAATCACCAGCCTGCCTATATTTTCACGTGATAACGTGAGTCATTAATGAGCATGTCTATTGTATTATATACCGGCAACATATTCTCTTGAGTATTCTTTGATTCTCGTATAAGTTTTTCCAGGATTTATATATACATGATCTACATATTTACTTCTAATGCATATTCTGTATGATATAGTTGCAAAATAGCTATATCATGTCGTATATATGTTTTGATTAAATTGTTTTCTTTTAATCGATATTTTAATACTGTTCATTTTTTATACATTTTCACGCAAATTTTATATCTACGGTTGTTTAATCTTGTTTTTAACTATTGATAAACAAAACTGAGTTAATCCTATTATTTAATAATAGATGACTGAATCGAATACCAATAACACAAGTGCACTTGTAGCATAGCTACCCTCGTAGAATGCAAGTGCGTCTGTTGCATCGCTACCCTCACATGCAACGCATGGAGAAAAACCTGAGAAGTTCAAAGGGGTAGACTTGAAAAGGTAGCAGCAAAAGATGCTGTTTTACCTAACAACCTTACATTTGGCTAGGTTTATGAAAAAAAGAGTCCTTGGTTCTTCAGAAGGGAGAAATGGATGCTATAATTGTAACTTTAATTGAAGCATGGAAGCATTCAGACTTTTTATGCAAGAACTATATCTTTAAAGGTTGGATGACTAGTTGTATAACATATACAGTCCAATAAAGACAACAAAAGAGCTGTGGGAGTCTTTATATAGGAAATACAAAACCAAGGATGCTAGCACAAAGAAATTTATAGTCAATAAATTTTTGGAATTTAAGATGGTGGACTCCAAGACTGTGATCACTTAGGTCCAAAAGTTTCAGTAGATCTTCTATGAGATCAATGCTGAGGGGATGATACTAAACGAGTCATTTTAAGTGGCCGCATTAATTGAGAAATTACCTCCCTCATGGAAAGACTTCAAGATCCACCTCAAACACAAGAGGAAGGAGATGAAGTTGGAAGACTTAATTGTCCAACTGAGGATAGAGGACAACAACAGAGGTTTTAAGAACCAAGTCGGGGCTCAGTCCTTTAAAGCCAAGGCAAACATCATGGAATGTTTGCCTAAACTAACAAAAATAAGATTATTGGGTTGACTTCCTCTTAAGGCAACAATGGAGCCGGTGCCAAGAAGTTCACAGGAAATTGTTTTGTCTACAACAAGATTGGAAACCATGCAAAAGACTGACATCAAAATCAGAACAAGAATTATAAAAGAAAAACTCAAGCTAACATGGTTGAGGATAATGAGATTAAGCTGGCCACTATAATGTCAAAGGTAAACCTAGGAGAGAACTTGAAGACTTGGTAGGTTGATACCAGTGCTACTTGTCATGTCCATTTTGAAAGGAAAAGTTTCATCAAGTACAAGAAAGCTACTCCTGAAAAGCAATTGTTTATGGGAAACTCTTCATCCTGCAAATTCTAGGCCATGGGAAGGTGGTGCTCAAAATGACCTTTAGAAAAGAGCTGACTTTGAACAATGTTGTCATGCCCCTGAAATATGCAAGAATTTAGCATCCAACTCACTGTTAAGCAAGAATAGATTTAAATTGATTTTTTAGTCAGGCAAATTTGTATTTTCAAAATGCAAGATGTTTACAGGGGACAGGTCACCTACGTAACAGGCTTTTTAAGTTCAACACAATGACAAATGTAAAGAACAAGAATATCAATAAAGCAAGTCCTTTTTCTATTTATTTGCTTGAATTTCCTAATCTATGGCATGGTATATCAAGTCATGTGAACTATAAGACTTTGCAAAAGATTAGCAATTTGGATTTACTTTTGAAAATTTAGATTGACAAAAATTATAAATGTAAAATATGTGTGGAATTCGAATATGCTAAGGCTATTTTCTATTCTGTAGAAAGACAAAGCGAACTTATAGATTTAATTCACATGGATATTTTTTACTTAAAATTTGTGCAAACTAGAGGTGGTAAGAAGTATTTTATTACTTTTATAGATGTTTGCATGAGATATTGTTATATCTATTTGTTAACAAACAAAGATGAGGCCTTAGAAGCCATTAAACTCTTAAAAAATAAGGTTAAAAATCAACTAAGTAAGAAAGTTAAGGAAATAAGAAGTGATCAAGTTAGTGAATACAATTTATTGTTTAATGAATTTTGATAAAAAAAAATGGAATAATCCATCAAACCACCATTCCTTACTTAGCTTAACAAAAAAATATTACAGACTGTAAGAATCGTACGTTGAAAGACATGATGAAATAAGCATAGGGTTACCTTAGAACTTGTGGGGGGAGGCTATTTTAACAGCCAACTATATATTAAATAAAATACCATACAAGAATTTGGACAAGACATTGTATGAGTTATGGAAGGGTCAAAAACTTTCCTACAAATACATAAAAGTGGAATGGTGTCTTGGGTAGCCATTCCTCTACCTAAAAAGGTCAAGATCGAACCTAAGACTATAGAATAGTATTCATTGGATATGCAAACAATAGTGCGACTTATCGCTTTTTTGTTTATAAGTCAAACATTCATGACATTCATGTCAATATGATTAAGGAATCGAGGAATGCCTCATATTTGGGTATGTGTTTCTATACAAGGAAACATAAGAAAACAAGACTACAAAAAGAGTCATGATGACTCAATGAGTGATCTACATGTGGATGAGAAGGAACAAATAAATTCTCAAAGGAGTAAACGGATTAAAGTTTAGACTAGTTATGGCTTGAATTTTTAAACATATTTCTTAGAAAATGAACCTTAAACATTTAAAAAGGCAATGTCATCTTTAGAAGCACCATACTAGAACGAAACCATTAATATGAAATAGAATCCATCATGCAAAATCGTACATAGGAATTAGCGAATCTTCTACACGAGCACAAATCATTAGTATACAAATGGATATATAAGAGGAAAATGAAGAAAGATGGATCTATAGACAAATATAAAGCCTGACTTATTATTAAAGGACAAAAGCAAAAATAAGAGCTCAATTAATTGAATACATACGCACCAGTTACGAGAATAACATTTATTTGAATGTTAATAGCTATAGTGGCCCTTAACGAACTTGAAATGCACCAAATGGATGTTTAGATTGCTTTCTTGGATGCTGAATGAGATGAAGAAATCTATATGGAACAATCTGAAAGGCTTGTAGTTTTGGGTAAGGAAAGAAAGGTGCGTGGGCTTCTTAAATCATTATGTGGTTTAAAGCAAGCATTAAAACAATGGCATTAGAAGTTTGACAAAACAATGTTGTCAAATGGGTTTCACATTAATGAATGCGATAAATGTGTATACATAACGTATATGAATAAGGGGTACGTCATTGTTTGTTTATATATAGATGATATATTGATTTTAGGCAGTAATGATAAGATCATTAGGGTTACCAAATCATGGTTAACCAGTAAGTTCAATCTGAAAGATATGGGTGTAGCGATGTGATTTTAGGAATTAAAGTTTCTAAATCACAAGATGGCATGGTATTGACTCATGATCATTATATAAATAAGATCCTTGAAAGGTTTAATAAGAATTAGACCAATGTAGCCAAAACACCCATAGATCTAAATTTACATCTAAGGAAGAGTATTAGGGATGCAATATTTTAAGTTGAATATTCGTTTATAATGGTAGCTTAATGTATCTGATGTACTACACAAGACCAGACATTCCTTACTCAATAAGCAAATTGAGTAGACTTATGAGTAACCTGGGATAGGATCACGAGAAAATGATCATGAGAGCACTCAGATATTTGAGATACACCTCAAATTATGAACTATACTAGATGAAATATCTGATTGTACTGGAAGGATAAAGCAATGCAAATTGGATATTAATACTAAAGACATAAAATCCACTAGTGGATTTGTCTTTACTATCGGTGGAGCTGTAATGTCTTAGAAATCTTCTAAACAAACATGAATAGCCAGATCTACGATTGAATTTGAGTTTATTGCTTTAGATAAAGTTGGAAAAGAAGTAGAGTGGCTTTGAAATTTTTTAGAAGATATTCCAAGTTGGCTAAAACTTGTTCATCCATATGTATATATTGCGATAGCCAATCTGTAATTGTTAGGGTTGTATAATGATAAGTCTCGACATATTCATCAAAGACACAATACCATGAGACAATTGCTCTCAAATGGAATTATTTCTATTGATTATGTGAAATCAAAAGATAATATTGTAGATCTATTTATGAAAGGCTTAACAAGAGAGCAAAGTTGATAAATCATCGAGGGGAATGGGACTCAAGCAGATAATTAAAAATACCATAATGAGAACCTATAAAGATCCCACAATCTAGGTTCAAAGGGACAACCGAGTAATGGCGACTTTGTATAAGCACTGAAAAAGTTGAACCTCGTACCTTTTTTACATTGAACTAGTGTTGTTTGCGAAAAGTTAGGATAAACTATGCTTTTAATGGTCATAGCTTGATAAAATCAAGTTGGGTATTGCAGGATACTTTTGATAAGAGATCACTTATGTGAACGTGAAATGTGGCCATTTCTGTGAGAATTGATAATGCTGAACTCTCTAAAACATTCTCAAAAACCGAGATGTGTTTAAGCCCAAATGAACACAACCATGAGAACTTGTTCGAAGAGGGATTATGTCGCCGCACCTATTGTCTAGGTTTGTACGAAAGGTTGAATGGTTCAAGACAACAAGTTCACTAGTTAGTTGAGTAAATCCGATAGTTATTGCTATCGAAGTTTCAAAGTCAAAAGCTACCTATCCTGATACAATAACTCTTCAAGTTATTCTCTCTCATATTCCAAGTTAGTTTGTCATCTTGTTTGAACAATTTTCATTTATGTGGGGGATTGTTGGATATCAATGGCTAAAAAATTTGTGTATAAATACAAAATATATATACCAATATGTAGTTTGTCATACATAGATATACGATGCATAAATATGATGCACAACTGATATCCTAGGTGAAAAAAGAAAACTATTCTCATAATGCCCATTCGAAGAGAAAGATAATCAAGTTTGGACAAGATATTTTGTTTAGATTTCAAAATTAGTTATCCAATTTGAATTTTATAATTGTCATGTGAAATTTAAATTTTAAATTTAAATTCTAATATTATTTCAATTTTCAAAATCTAAATTTAAATTTTAAATTTTAAATTTTAAAATTCAAAAAAAATTTTATCCTTTTAAATCTGATTAGATTATATTTTAACACCAATGAGTAAGTGTAAAACTAGAAAAGGAAAAACACAACAAAAAATCATCTTTGCTTTGCTCTACTCCTCTTTATTCCTATATTTATCCGAGAGAGAATTTCAATATCTTTTGTTCATAGTATTGCACTTATAAGTGCTAGCAATCGCAACGAGATTGAGGAAACTTGGGAGACATTTTGCAAATTTTATCAAGCATGTTGGTGGTAGTCAATAAATGTCTTAAGAGTAAAAGTTTGACCTTGACTCGATCGTATAACATTCGACTTTTTGAATCTTTGATAACATGTATCTTTATTTCTATAAAATTAATTAATTATTTAATTATTGATTTCTGCACTAGTATCGATTTAATCATTTGTTCTTTTTGCAGTAATTTAGGAACAACACGTCCCTCCCTAAATAAGTTAATTTTCATAACTTACCTAGTCATTAACATTTAAGATAAAGGTTTTATATCTATATATATTTATATTATTTATAAACATGAGGATGAACTTAAAAAAATACAAACTAATGAACCACATATATGTATCTTCAATAATATGTTAAATTAATTATGTAATTTATCTATTTTTACTAACATATATGATTAGATGCTTTAATTTTAATATTCCAATATTTTTAATTGACTCCTAATAATGTTATGAGACGTGAATTTCAAACTAAGTTATTATGATTATTTCTTAGTTTTAGTGAAGAAATCACGAACATATTGTTATCTCTTGAGATCCAAACCCTAGAAGGACTCTGATTTATATACAAACACCTTATTTCTACTAGAGTTTGAATAACAATACCATATAATATATATATATATATATATATATATATATGAAACTTAAATAGAAATAAAAAGTTTAAAAAAATCAAATACAATAATTTATAGAGGTTCCATCTTTTATCAAAGCACCCATATTCTTTCTCTTAACTTCGCTTGCTGAGGAGTCTTATCCCCTTATTTTCTCTAAGTTTTACTGAAACTCATTTCCTTAGGTGGTATGACATCAATGCTACTTGTAACTATCATCTCGGGATTTTGGGTCATCATACAAAAAATTCAAAGCCCTAAAGCGTAAGGTTTAAGATTTAGTCAAAACTGGCCAGTTAGAATTTTAAGACAGCAAAGACTAATGTTAGTGGAAGCTTTTTACCTGACTACGCTAAGGCAAAATGGTGAGAAGGCTTAGAGGAGTATGGGGAAAGTTGGAGCCGCTTGCCATCTTTGAATTTTTTTTTTCTGCCAAGTAAAGTAGTCAAATCTCTAAGTCCATAAATGCTTATGCCCATAAGTATTAGGAAATCATTTATGTATGGGTTTCTTTATCTTTAATTTATCATTTCAATAAACCGATAAATATAACGCATTTTCATTATATTTTCTTTTTCATTCATTGTTTTTCTTTCTTTGCTATATCTATTATCTCATGTTTATCTTATTGATTAATAGTATGTTTAATTCACTGTAATATAACTATTTTATGAAAATGGAATAAAGTTGAAATAGAATGGAATGAAACAATTATAGCAATAGTTTGGTTTAAAGATTTAAATTCTTAAAGCAATTTTATATTACGTTCAAAGATGGAATGGCCAATTCAGTGGAAGAGATGTGCAGTAACTATTCTCAGAGTTTGAGGAATAAGGCTAGAATTGGCCCTTCTGCAAATCAAACAACCACATCAATGCGCTAAATGATCTTATAATGGAATAGTTATGCATGTGAACCAAACATACTGTAGTTTCATACATTTTTATGCTTTGGAATGATGAATGTAAATACAATCAAGACATTAATTTGAGATTCAATTTTAAAAACTTTTATCCATATCGGTGAACTTGATAAGAAAAATTTTACCTTTTATTTGTTGAGATTCATGAAGCAAGTTTGCCTTTTTTAGTATAAACCAACTTTTAAAAAAATCTGATTGGGGGTCAAACCGGTGAAGCCTTCAGATTATTGATTTAATCAATCCAACCAGTTGAACCATATTGGTTAATTTAAAAAGAATTTAAATGTTAAATAAATAATTTTAATGCTAAATATTAAATATAGTAAATAATTAATAAAACTATACATTTATATAAAAGGTATGGTCTTTAATATAGATTTAATGAGTTAAAGGTTAAAATCTCATTACCTAAAATAAAATTTTATTTTAAAAAAAATAAAAATAAGCTTAAGCCCAGTTTTTTCAAATTTTTCTCATTTTTTATTGGCTTAACTGATTTTTCGTCGATTCTCTAAATTTTCAATTCTATAATATGTACCAAACCAAACTAGACACCGATTCTCAATTCAATCAGTTTGATTAGCGAATCATGTACAGTTTTTTGCTATAGTGATATAAACACTTAATTTTGTTTTAGATCTTTTTAATTTTTTTATAAAAATAATTTCAATCAAATCTATTTAATTTCAACTCAATTATTCACACTATTTTGAGATTAAACTAAACTCAATTTTTAAGATTTTATATGAATTCCACCAAATGGGCTTTCAATGTTTTTGGGCCTTTTGGCTTTTAAATTTCTTTTCATCCTAGGATTGGCTTTGGACTATTTAAATTGCTTTTGATATGAGAACTTGCACTCAATTCATTGTTAGACCTCCGATTCACCCTTTGGCTTTCAAATTGAGAGCGTTTGATTTACATATATCAAATTGAATTTTAATTGGATTGGGAAGGGCGTCCTCATAATGATTCAATTTGTTACTTTATTTCCTTTATTTATTTATTTATTTATATTATCTTACTTATTTTCTTTTCATTTTAAATTTCGGAAAAAAAAAAACAGAAAAT
>JBBYHK010507368.1:0-13698 GCA_038382065.1 Adansonia grandidieri | reverse complement strand
TAGTTGTTTTTAACTGTATCTCCAAGCTTTTAGAACCTGGGCCTCTTAGAACTCTCCAAAGATTGGGCTTATTTTAGTGGGCCAAATTGTTCCATGTAATTTATGTCTTTGGGCTTGAGCTGATTTGTGCCACCCGTGACATTCTCCCCCACTTGTTCTTAGGACGCCCTCATCGCATCCTTCAAGTGGAACTCCTTAATCTTATCTTGGAACTGCCACAATGCCTCGACTGGTTCCTAACTTGTATCACTATCGAGAAATCTTTTCCACCGAACAAAGTACTTATGCCTTGGCCTTTGACTTTTTTACCATACCACTCGGTCTGCAAGAATGCATTGTACCTCTTTATCATAAGAAGCCTTCACCCCTACTGGTGCATGCTGCGACTTGCCTCAGTTTGGATCTTCTTGATCCTCATGGAATGGTTTGAGCATGCGGATATGGAAAATAGGGTGTACCTTGACCTTTGTCGATAACTCAAGTTTGTAAGCTACCTTGCCTACCCGTTTTAAAACTCTAAAAGGGCCTCGTATCTCCGCACAAGCCCTTTGTGCATGCCTGTGTTGCATAGCACCAAGTGTAGTTTAACAAGGACTAAGTCTCCAACTTGAAACCGTACATCCCTTCAATTTTGATCTGCCCATTTCTTAATGTGCTTTCCTACCTTGTGTAAACAAGCCCTGGCTAAGTTAGTTTGCTTTTACCAAGCCTTGGCAAACTTGTAAGCTGCTGGATTTGGTCTTGTATAGCCTATTACAACAGCACTAGGCGTGAGCGACTGTTGCCCTGTTGCTATCTCGAACGGACTTTGGTTTGTGGCCTCGCTTCACTGTAAGTTGTAAGAAAATCAGCTACATCCAATAACTTTGGCTAGATACACTGTAAAACACTCATATAGTGATGAAGATATACTTCTAGCAAGGCATTCACTCTCTCGGTCTGCCCATCTGCTTGGGGATGCATGCTAGTGGAGAAGTTCAAGTCTGACCCCAATAACTTAAACAATTCTATCTAGAACCGTCCTGTAAATCCCCCGTCTCGATCGCTAACTATGGTCTATAGTACTCCATAGTACTTTACCATATTTTTCAAGAACAATCGGGTTGCTTCCTCTACAGGGCACTCTTTGGTTGTTGGAATGAAAGTTTCATACTTGGAAAATCTATCCACCACTACCATGATGCTCGCAAACCCATCCACCTTAGGTAGTCCAACTATAAAATCCATGAAGACACTCTCCCATAGTCGTTCTAGTATGGACAATGGCTGCAATAGTCTGGCTGTTGTTCTCTGCTCAATCTTATCTTGTTAGCACACAAGGCAAGTTTTATATATGCCTCAACATTATCACCCATGTGTGGTCAATAGTAACAGTCCTTCAAGAGTTCCAAGGTACAATGTATATCAGGATGACCAGCCCATCTTGAATCATGGCACTCTTGCATGATCTCCTTACGTAACTTTCCATATTGAAGCACATAAAGGTGGTGTCCTTTGGTGTAAAGTAAGTTTCCCTCAACCCAAAACCATTTAGTCTTTGCTTTTTTGGCATTCTCTATAAGGGTTTTAGCTATGGGATCATGGGATAACCCTTCTTTGATCCGCTCTAATAGTGAACTCTTAGGGTGACTACTGGCTGCAAGATCTACCTTTTGACTTAACGTATCAGCCATGGCATTAGCTTTCCCTGGCTTATACTCCATGATGAAATCAAACTCTGCTAGGAAAACCTACCAACGTGCCTGTTTGGGGGATAACTTTTTCTGAGTTAAAAAATAACTATTTGCAACATTATCTCTAAAGACAATAAACTTAGACCCTAACAAGTAATGTCTTTATAGGCGTAAGCTGTGCACCACTATGGTCATCTCTTTTTCTTGGATCGTATACCTTCTTTCCATTTTGTTGAGCTTACGACTTTCGAAAGCCACAGGACGTCCATCTTGAATCAATACTCCTCTAATCGCAAAGTCTGATGCATCTGTATGGACCTCATATGTTTTAGTATGATTTGGCAAGGCAAGTACAGGCTCTTCTATCATGGCATTTTTTAACTTATCAAAGGCGTGTTAGCACTCAGGGCTCCAATCCCACACTTTCCCCTTCTTAAGTAAGTCTATCAATGGCATGGTCATGTTGGGGTAACCTCTAACAAAGCGTCTGTAGTAGTTGCCAACCCAAGGAATGACTGTAACTCTATTACCTTGGTTGGTGACTCCCAATCACATATGGCTCGAACCTCACTTCCATCCATTCAGATCTGGCCACCTCCTACAATGTGGCCTAAAATGACACCTCCTGCTGGGTAAATAAATATTTTTCCTCTTTCACATAAAACTCATGATCTTGTAAGACTTGAAACACTTTCCTCAAGTGCTCCACCTGCTCTCTATGTAAGTTACTATAAATCACAATGTCGTTAAGGTAAACAACCCCAAAACGATCTAGAAAAGGTTGAAGTACCTTGTTTATTAGAGTACAAAAAGTTGCTAGAGCATTGGTCAAACCAAAAGGCATCACTAAGAACTCGTATGACTATAGCACGTCACACATGCTGTCTTTGGCTCATCCCCCTTAGCTATTCTCATTTGATAGTACATCGATCGTAAGTCAAGCTTGGTGAACCATTTTGCCTCTCCAAGTTGATCAAACAAGTCTGCGATGAGTGGGATTGGGTATTTGTTTTTCATAGTGAGCTTATTGAGTGCCTGATAGTCTATGCATAGCCTCAGGGACCTATTATGCTTCCACTGAAACAAAACTGATGCACCAAATGGGGCTTTGAAAGGTCTAATGTACCCAACATCCAAAAGCTCCTTCAACTATCTTCGTAACTCCTCTAACTCTTGTGGTGACATTCCGTACAGGGCCTTAGTTGGCGGTTCGGTATTAGGCACCAGCTCAATCTTGTGATCCACCTCTCTCTTAGGTGGTAGCCTCCTAGTAATTCTATAGGCATCACACCTTTAAAAGACTGTAGCATTTCTAGCACCTCCAAATGAGTCTTGTCCCTCAGTTTTTGAGGCTCATCAAACTTTAAAGCTACCAAGTAGGTGACTTCTTCTCTATGCACTCCCTTGGCAAACAGGATTACAAATAGCATATTGGCTTTAGCACCCATCTCTTGATTCACCGACACAATGCATTGATAATGGGCATCTAAGATACATATACAATCGGCAACTGGTACAAGGAGAGCATTTAAGAAAATTCAAGCCAACCATATAGTCATAGTCATCAAGTAGTATAACCTTGATGGTTTCCTTGCCTTTCCAGTCTCCAAGTTGTAAGTTTACTACTTTTGCAACACCTATGGTTAGGACCTCTTTTGAATTAATTCTCTTGATACACCCAGTTGTCTTCTTAACTTTAAGATCATTTTTGCCAACATCCTTAGATATGAACAAATCTGATGCCCCTGTGTTGATTAGAGCACTTATTTCCTACCTTTAATAAAGACGTCTATGAACATTAGCCCTTTTTTGTTTTTGACACCTCTTTGCCTTGATAGAACTCATGATCAAGCCAAGTTTCAGGGTCTGCTTTTTTGGCTCATCATTTTTTTTGTTGATGGAGGAAAGCTTAGTTCATTTTGGGCAATCTTGCATATGATGTAGACCATTACATAAGAAATATTTCACTAATTCCCTGTCTTTCTTCTTATCCCATGGCTTGTTAAACCTTGGCTTCCTTATTGACAGTTTTTCATTATTATTTTTGGACTTTCGATCTTTGTCTCCCCCACCGTTGCCCTTGCCCTTAGGCTTAATAAACTCAAACTTATCTAACTTCTTTATGCCGAGCTCGATCAAGGATTCTACTATGGTCATGGCTTTGGTCAAGTCTTGGACACCTCTTTATTGCAACTCTTGCTTAGCCCAGGGTTTGAGTCATCCATGAACAAGAAGAATGCCTCCTTCTCCCCCAAATCTAAAATCTAGAGCATAAGTTCTTTAAACTCTTAAACATATTCCCGAATTGTGCCTTGTTGTGTAAGCCATTGCAACTTTGCATGCGCCTTATCCTAGGCATACTTAGGATAGAACTGTTGCCTGAACTCTATTTGGAACATTTTCCAAGTTCTAATGGTAGTACACCCATGCTTTTCATCATCGCATCAATGACGCCACCATAAGAAAGCTACATCGGTAAAATACATGGAGGCAATATTTACCTTAGTAGCATCATCCTTAATGCCCATTGCTCAGAAGTATTGTTCCATCCACCATAAGAAGTTATCCACATCTTTTGCAGATCAGGTTCCCTTAAACTCCTTTGGCCTAGGGATCTCTATCCTATGCTTAGATGTCATAGCTAGCATGTTACCTCCTATAGCTGCTTTACATGATGAGTGGTCCCCTATGAGCTCTTCCATTTGTTTTTTCATGGCCTCTACCACAGCTGTGAGGGCATCATTCTTCTGAGTGAGAATGTCTATCGTCGTGTTGAGAGCACCTTGCATCTCTTCCTTAAGCTCCTCCCTTGTGGAGTCTAGCTCTTTGATGGACTCTCCACAATCTCAAGGTTTTCCCGTAAATCTTTGATAGTCACCTCGAGCTTGGCCACCCTGCCATCTATGGTCCATAGAACATCCCTCGAATTATTGGCCGTCCTTTTTCTCCCAAGAGTCTCTAGGACCTCTTATGTTTGGTTTTCTGTCTGAGATGCCATCTTTACTATCAGTACCTTCACGAACTTTTGGCTTGGATACTAACTGTCATGGGCTTGAACTTTAGCCTAGCAAACCGCGTGGCCTTAGGCTTAGGATTTGCTTCGTTATATGCCTAAATCAACCTATAAACACTCAAAAGCAGAATCTAAATTCCCTAAAGACATTGAAGCTAAAAGCTTAAAAGATAAAAGCAGAAAAGAAGAACACAAAAAGAATATAGAGGAAAGCTCAAATGTATTTCTCAAGTATTTGATGATACAAATTAGGCTGGGGAGGCCTTTATTTATAGTTGAATTCCCCATACATCAATGGCTCAGATTAAATCTAATGGATGGCTAGGATTTACACTTATCTATAAAATCTAGAATCCCAGATGAATTTAAACTTTAATAACTTTATCTCTATCTAATTTTAAATAAGTTGGAGTAGTTGTTTTTAACTGTATCTCCAAGCTTCTAGATCCTGGGCCTCTTAGAACTCTCCAAAGATTGGGCTTATTTTAATGGGCCAAGTTGTTCCATGCAACTTGTGTCTTTGGGCCTGAGCTGATTAGTGCAGCCCGTGACACTTTCACATTGAAGGTGTACTTTAGAGGACATGTTGGTCATATCGACCACACTTAGGCCCTTAGAGTTGAGTTTAGTTCATTTTGTTTAAATCGATCTTAGGCAATTATTATTATTATTAATTTTATTAACAAAATTTGAATTTTTTCAAATTAAGGCAATGTTTCTGATGTTAAAATAGTACGTGGAATTTCTCCAAGCATATAAAAGGGATCCCACGGATTATTTTAATAACGAGATATCCTTTTAAAAATATGAAAATCAAGATTTTTCAAATTTTGGAAAAATAAAACCTTTTTGTATTCCACCGGCTTCCAATGGGGTATAAAAGATATTTTGATTTTCTAAAATCTTTCATATTCCATAGGCTCCCCAGTGAGGTATGAAAGAGAATAATAAAAAAACTTTCGTGTTGTCTTGGTTCTCCGAGAGGGTACGAAAGATATTTAGATTTTTAAAAATATTAAAAACTCAATTTACCCATTTAGAGTAATAAATTTGTTTCATAAAATTTTATTTTTAAATATGGAAATTATAATTAAATATTAATTGTTGAAATTAAATAAAAAGCAAAGTTTTAAATTAATACATGATTGATAAGGTACCAATTTTTAAGCATCAAAAGGGTTGATCCTTACTCGTGATTGTAATTGACTTCTTGACCTTTTCATGTGACCTTTGGTATCAACGTAGACCTCAGATTTCATTTTTATGGGTTTCATAACCTTTAAAATACAAACTCCGACGGGTGACCGATCTTACCTAGCCAAAATAAGATTGGTGGCGACTCTAAAATAAATTATCATTTCATAACAACTATTCAGAGTTAAGTCAAGTAAGCAATGTATCTCGATAACTCAGTCCCTAGGTATGAAAAATGAAAAAAAATTAATAATGTAGCCCCTAAAATATAAAATAATAATAATAAGAGAGTGATAATACATAGATATATGTAGAAACAAAGGGGACTTTTGCCATCGTAAGTTGGGCTGGTTAGGATTTGTAACCGAGCCATGTTGCGACACTAGTATAAAATAAGTATATATTAGTTGTTCATGTATTAAATCGATAATGATAAGGTATTAAATCTTTATTGGTCCTCCCACTAATTTTTTTAAATAATAGTCCTCACTAGTATTTGAAAATCTCTTCAAGGTATTTCTAGTGGGTTAGGATCCTTTTCAACATGTTGTAACCTTAGCGACTCAGCAAATTACAACAAGCCTAGTTAGGTAGGTAACATAGCTTAACAATTGCATCTCTATGCAACTCCTAGATCAACTAGGTGGCAACTCTTTACCTAAATGCATCATATACGTTCTGCCTAACCATTGCCTCTAACATCATATGGTCAAGTGCAATGCATCCAAAGCATACAACATTAGTTGAGTAAGACCCATTACTTATAACTTATGCCATTTGGCAGAAGTGACCTTAAGTGACTCAACAAATCACTTTCGGTTGAAACTCGGGTATGTTGTTATGAATGGAAGGCATTTTGTCATATGAAGTATGTTAGTTAATATTGTACGGGGGATTTTGTTTGTTCATTTTGTCTTTTAATTAAGGTCTTATCATATTTGCATGCACAACATTTTATAACATTGCATAAAATAAATATACGAACTTTATTTAAAAATTAAATATCCACAAATAATCAACCATACATCCATAATCATATTGGGCCTAGTCCATAATCATCCCATACATCTACAACAATTATGAATATAAATAAACATGTGCTTAAAATTCAAGTTACTAATTTTTTATACTAAATAATTATCCATATTTTATTTAATTAAGAAAACAATTTACCTACATGATTAACATTTATTCTAATCATATTAGAATAATTCCTATTCAAAATAAGTTTAACCATTTAAATTAAATATATTTGTCAATTAATCAAATTAATTGCATTTCAATTCCATTTTTATTATATTATCCAATTTATATCTTAATTTAAGAAAAATAGTACAATTGGATAATTGGGTGTTTAATGATATGTAAGAGTTTTAATTGGATTAAACCTCTTAGGGTGGTGTATTGTGCCAACCATGCTAACTTTCAACATTTTTATAATTTAGATTTAAACTTATTTTAACTTAATCTAGCCATATCAGATTTTAAATTTCAAGAAAATTAAATTTGAAGAGTTCGACTCCAAGTAGGATAGTATTGGCTCAATCTTAGAGGAATCCTAGTCCAGCTAGGACTTTATCCCATGCATGGCTTTCTTGGCCATCCTACTCTAACTCAAATGCTATTGTCTTCCTCCAATAAATCTCCGAAAATAAGCAAATTTACATTAACTCCCTACAGCCTTGATGCTACACCAAGATCCAAGAAAGACTATAAGATGCCACAAGCTTCAAGGATAACTAATGCTCTCATTTTAACATGCAATTGAAATGTTTTCAACTTTGATTTTAACTTGATTTTTCTAGAAAGTGTTATGAACTTTTCATGACACTTTAAAGGAAGAAAAACAAGGAAAAATCATAGCAATGGCCTAAAAAGAACAGCCATATTAAAACACCAAAATGGAGCCAACCTAGCACTAGTCAACACCAAATTATTAATCGATGACTCTAATATCAATTTAATTAATAAAATCATATTTTAAATAATTAAAATTGAATAATAAACATGAGTTAACATGCTGAAAATTTAAAAATAAAAAATAATTTTCTTTAATTTTTAAATTCAAAAATAGATAAAGATAGCATCAAAACAATAATATTTTTAATCGATAATAACTAAAACATAAGATTAATCAAATCAATGCAAGAAGGCTCATGACACCACTTGTAGGAAATCTCGAGGCAACAAGTAATTAGATTTATAAAATAACTTATAAACATGGCAGTGGATACATAATAATAACGATAATTCGAGACTCTATAAATAAGATCATTTTCCATTATCTTGATTGATCTTTTGGATTAAGAAACCTAAAGAACTATTCAAGATTCAAACATATCTCAATCTTGAGAAGCCTTTCGGTGATTCTATGACCCAATTACAAGAAAAATTAAGCCTGATTGTCGTAAACCAAAGTTGTTCAAGCGTTTAGGCTCTAATGGTTATCCATATAGATGACTCAAAAAACCTTTAATAATGAAAAGACTTTGTTGTCGGAAGCCATGCTAGCAGCTTAGATTTCTATAAATCTTCCCTTGCACTTAGAAGACTTTGATTCAATAATCACACAAAGATGAAGAAAACAAATTTTTTGCCAAGGAAACAAGAATGGTGTAATGTTTTTTAGGGTTTCTAGGATAAAACACAATTCAGGTTTCCAAGGTCTTCTAGGTCAAAATTTTTAAGTCTGTTTTCTACAATGAGGGATCGTAAATGTGAGATTCTATAGCCTAGGGTTTAAAATTTAAATTCCTAAGAAGTTACAATTTTACCTCTGGCCTATATGAACTTATTCATATTGGGCCTAAGTAACCATTAATTGTATTAAGCATATAAGCCTAGTTTCAATTTAATTTCAACTAATCACCCTTATGTGTGTGACCTATTAGGCCCCTATCATTTTGGCAATAAATATGAAAATAACCCAATTAAGAATTTTTTTCTATTAATAGACCCAAATTGGCATCTAGCAATAGATTATGGCCACCTAACATGCTAGAAGCATCAATATGGTTTTGACAAGTCCTTCAATGTTTAGTATCTCAATGTAATAAATATCCTTTCATTAGATATTCCTGAATTAGCAAGAGCATGGTTTAATGTCAATGTCTACTTTTAGTTCATTCCATATTAGTATGCAACCCCTATGCGTTAACTTTATAATCAATATTGCCTTGGCTAAAGACTTTGAGTTAACATGAGCTAGGTACATGCAAGATATGTCCCCTTATATCACTTGGAGTGATGAGTCCTCTTTGGACAACTTATTCACCTACCATATGATTCACGCCATACCCAAAACTACCCTACCATAAGCACCCATCTATTGTGGACCTGCTTATAATGGAATCAAAGTCATATGAGAAGACCTAGTGTCACAAGTCCAAGGATCATGTATACTATTGAGACATAAGAGTATTTCTACAAACACTTAGTGAATTACCAAATAAAACTCTCATAATGGGTCATCTTTAGTATTTTTTACCATAACAGGCACCTATATGATGTTCCCAAATATCTCTATACTTCAACTTATGAGATTAATTGCTTGCATCTATGCATAGAGGCTTACATATGTCAGTCTTTGTGCATTGTCAATGCCTTGTCTTAACAATATGATGACTAAGAATGTTTTTAGAAACATGGCTTTAATGTATAGGGATCTCAAAATTAACTTTGCAAAATTCCCTTGCAAGGCCAATATGTTTCATGGGCTTTATCTACATAGAAATTTATTACAATTACTTATTAAAATTTTATGGAAAGAAATACCTCAATAACATTAATTAAAATATAATGCTTGATTACATGAAATAACTAAACGCTAATGCTTTACAAGCCACAACAATTGGCTTGCAAGCATACACTAATAGTATGGTCAAACATAATTCCCTTTTTAGCTATTCCAAATCAAACAAATATCACTAAAAACCTGTCAAACCTCGTGTAGTCTGTTTCTATGAAGAAGTACTATGCTTGAAAGGACTTTAGGATGAAAACCTGAAAAGGCATCCTATTAGTCCCTCTCCTACCACTTATAAAAAATCCAAAAAAAACAACAAAAAAAACCAAAAAAAAAAAAGGAAAAAGAAAACAAGCTTAAGTTGAAAACTCGAAAGGGTAGCTTAAGTGATTAGACCTCCTCATTCAAATAATGCTAAGCCTAAACCATCGTTAGCCTAAAACCAATCTTCCCCTTATTCATAACTCTAACCAAGACACCAAGCCATAACCTAACCCATTTGTTCTATGTTGACCAAGACCACCAAAACCTCATCCATACCTGCACTCGAAAAATGAGAACTGCTTAACTTTGAGGCCCCATTCCACCATAGGGCAATCGAAGGAATCTTCTTATGAGTCAACCAACTCCAAAAAGATAAATTGCTCGAGAGAAATCTCTAAAGGCAGTCAGTGAAGAATTAATGTTATCAACATCAAAGCCAATTGATAGAGAAGACTCCTCTTATTTCTTTTGTATTTCAAAATTTTTCACAATCTCATAAGTTTGTCACAACTTTACCATTTTTCTTTGAATAAAAATATAACTATTTGATTTCTTGCACAACCTTTTTGTAACCTTATATTTTATGTTGCATGATGTTTATCATTTAATGGATAATGCTTGATAAATGGACAAAATTAATGACAAGATTTCCTAGAATTACTTTGGAAGATAAAACTTTTAATAACTTTGTTTCATGTTTAAAGAGTAAGAATGAACTCTTGGGGCACAACCAGTCTTGCTTTGGGACCCTACATCTTAATAATTTCCTCAAAACCTTCTCCTAGTAAGTGATCATGGACCTTTTGTACCTTTAAAGAAGAGATAACCTTAACATTAACAGCCTTTAGAAGTCTAAAGCAAGATTGAAAAATCCTAGGCAAAAGGCCCCCTCACCAAAGTCGAAGAAAGCCTAAAACTAGCCATTGGTTTGGCCTTTAAAGTCATCACCCTTGCATTAATTAGGCAGGCATTTGCATCTCTATGCATTATGTAGCATTTAACATATTACAGGTATCAGCTCTCGTATGCAAAAGTTATATTTATAAGGAACCTAAGGTACCATTTTTTGATTTTGAAAAATCTCGAAAGGCCTCAAATAAGTACCTTTGACCTTACATGCTTATTGAAAATCACCTTAAAAGGGTATCTAAACTTATTTCCTTCTAGTCCTCAAGGAGCAGGATGCTTTCCTACCATAAAGCCTACATAAGCTGGTGGCATCTACCTACCTCAGTCCTTAAAGAGTAAGACACTTCCCTACCTCATACCCACTTAAGCTGGTGGCAACTACCTACCTTAGTCCTCAAAGAGCAGGACGCTTCCCTACCACAAAGCCCACATAAGCTGGTGGCACCTACTTACCTCAGTCCTCAAAGAGCAGGAAGCTTCCCTACCTTAAAGTCCACACAAGCTAGTGGCAATTACCTATCTTAGTCCTTAAAGAGCAAGACGCTTATTAGAGCCCACGACCACATAACCTACCTCATCCCATAAAGAGTAAGACATTTTTTACCTTAAGCTGGTGGACCACATAACCTACCTCAGTCTATAAAGAGTAAGATCTTTTCTTACCTTAAAGCCCACATAAATTGGTGGCACCTATTTACCTTAGTTCACAAAGAGGTAGATGTCTTTCTTCACTTACCTTAAAGCCTACACAAGCTGGCACTTTTCTACCATAGTCTATAAAAAGCTGACACTTTTCCTTACCTACCTTAAAAAAAACTTAGTAGGGAGGTTAAACCCTACAAAACTCATCAAAATCTTCTTTTTTGTAAGTTGTTTAACTTATTTCAACATGATACTAAATAACTCTCTACTTCTCAGCAGGCACACAAATCCATTATCCCATCTAAACAAAATGGTGTCTATTTGTCTTTGCCATGTTCCTAATACTTATCAACGGCCAAAGAAGGGCAGTTGTAGACACCTCACTTTGTCCAGACTAGTTTTTGACATCCTAGAAGTTAGGTAAAAGATGATAAAATAAAAAAATAGAAATAAAAGTTGGGGGACGACCATCAGGTGCTATGTCACCAAGCACTATTGGTGACTTGGTACCAGGCAAAAAAAATTTTTGGGAAGGTCTAAAATGCCTATAAGCTATATTGAAGAAAATGTAAAAATGAGGCATCAAAGGCCTTTTTTCCTGGTGTCACCAAGGTTATTCAAATGAAAACACAAATCAATTTCTCATTGTTTGTTACCAAATTAAATTAGGAAGCCATAGGTATGTACAAGTTATATTGGGGCAAAGTGTTGATACGAAGCCTTTATGGTGTAAAAAACTTGAATCTTCACATGTAGTATCAATACAAAAGGGTTTGGTATCGATACCTAAGGTGTGCTATTGATACTTAGTGTGTTTGTATTGATACAGACCTTGGCAGTAGCTACAGTTGTGATTTTTGGCAAAATATATCAATATACAAGCATATGTATCGATACAAATCCATTAAGTATCGATATAGGCCTCTAAGTTTCGAGACTGGAACCATATTTTGCTCTTAGTATCGATACATAGCTGATTGTATCGATACTCAGAGCAAAAAGCACCTTGTATATCGATACAACATGTTTTGTATCAATACACTAAGGCATTTTTGTCTAGTTCGAGCCACTTTTTAGCCTTTGAAAACCATATTTAAACATGTTTTTGCACCAAGAAACTATTATAAAACATTGCAAACCTCAATTATGGGTTCATTAATGGATTTAAACAAAATTTAAGAGCCCAAACAATTAATGACAAAGGTCACTTTCATAAGATATATGGGTGTAAGAGGGTGTGGCAGGCATATCTCTAGTTACAGGCTGTCATAGCCTTTCTACCTCCTTGCTCAACATAGCATAACCAATAAGATGAGAGACAACTAAGCATGACAACTAGAGGTGTCCCCTACACAGAAGG
Source organism: Adansonia grandidieri (assembly GCA_038382065.1). Taxonomy (NCBI): domain Eukaryota; kingdom Viridiplantae; phylum Streptophyta; class Magnoliopsida; order Malvales; family Malvaceae; genus Adansonia; species Adansonia grandidieri. The sequence goes on along the minus strand of JBBYHK010507368.1, from coordinate 898 downwards.
GAAAAATCAAAAGTGCCCTTTGCATTTTTTTCTAAAAGTAGGGGCTGAGTATTGAAAAAATAACCAGCCATCATTAAAAAAAACTCTCAACTATCAAAAAAGCTCTCTAGTAATCCCAAAAAACTCTTTACTAATCCCCCACAAATCCTCTATCAACTCCAGCTCCAACAACTCACCAAAACATTATTCCATTGCCTTTTACCTGTAACTTACCTCCATTCCTGTAGCTTTTTAAAACCACCACTAGAACAGCTTCAAAGGCTTAACCTCACACATTTTCATCCTCAAAAAACCCTATTAGCAACCACATTACTAGAAAGCTCCTTTCTTTTACCCTTTTCTTGCTAAATAATAGCAAAAAGAGGGAAGAAACTGAGTTTAAAGTCACTACTTTAAAAAAAGAGGAAACTTCAAGCTTTTGTTGGTATATTTTTTACCTTGTTTCATATATTTTCTGTTTTGATCATCCATTTCATTTTAGTGAGCCTTTCATGTTGCCATAATCCTCATAATACTCCTATGCATCTTTGTTGTGGTAGCCTTAGAATCTTGATGACCTTTTTAACACCTTGATGTTGTAGGATACATAAACTTACCATACTTTATTTTTATTATTACACAGCCTCTGTTCATGCATTTTTTTGCCATGTTTCTTCCATATTCACATATCTATTACATACTTAAGTGGTCACATTGATATGTCTTAGGTATGTTTAAACATTTTCTTATGTTTTAAGGAGTCTCATGAAATAAAAATCCTATCTTGACAACTCCAACATCGATCCCCATGTTCAAACATGTTTATATCATCTCCATGCACGTTATTTGTCATCTTCTTGCATTTGTGTCACACATTTTCATGTCAAAATATCATCTTTACATGTTTGCATGTTTAATC
>JBBYHK010507336.1:0-13704 GCA_038382065.1 Adansonia grandidieri | reverse complement strand
CAGAAAATGTTTGCAAATAAAACTATGCTGTCATACAATCAACTAAAGTACAATTTATAAAAAGTTTCACTCAATAGCTAGCAATAGGTACTCTCGATAAACTACCTTAAACCAAAAACGTTAAAACAATAAAAATAATTCAGAAACGAAAATCAAACACCTATAACATAGAATTATAATGGGTTTATAATGGTTTTAAGGAATACAATTAAAAAAAGGGAAAATTTTCATTGAGTTGTCCAATGCTCAAAAGTTTATAAGCTGCGGTGAAGTCTCCGGAATTTATACCTTCATAGTTGAACAAATACATCAAAAGTAAAAACAAAAAATATAGAAACTTCAACCACCAAAATACGTTCACACTATAAAAAAGGAAAAAAAAAATTCAAGCATTGCCAAAACTCTGAAGTAATTGAGTGAAAAAAGTGTTTTTCTTAAAAAAGACAATTGAAACTTAAGAAGGTGCATAGCTCTCCGCGACTCTCATTACCATTATTGTGTATATTTGGGAATCAAATCAATCATCAGCTTGCAGCTTCATAGTTTATGGAAGGTATGAATAGATAATAGGTTTTGCTGAAAAATTAACGGGATTCTAAAGGTGGCATTTTAAGGAATGTAGAAATAGAGATTTTGGTTTGAAGAACAAATTTTAAGTTAAAGGGAGAAGAAGCAAAGGGACGAGATAATGAGAATGGAGAATAGGCTAATAGCATGGGTTTCGGGGAAGAAATATACAAGAAAACCAAGACTACTAATTAAGGGCAATTTTGTATTTGCCGTTTCCTTTCTAGCAATTTTTTTCTTCTTTGTTTCCTTCTTCAAATAATTTTTGGCTATTATCCACTTTACTAAAAATTAAAAATCCATTGGAGCTTTCTCTAATTTTCCAAAAAACTTAAAAACCGAAGTTGTCGTACCAGGTGCGCATTCCGTCTTCGCTGTCTCCTTAGCCAGTGGGTGTCATTCCTTGGTGAAACGAAGTTAGGGACCTTCCTCGAGTAGTTTAGTTATATCTTCTAGAGCATGCTGCATTGTCCATTGGACATTTTTATGGTTGATAGCTATTTGGTTTGGAGTGGTTATGATTGATAGCTATTTTGGATTTTAAAAACCAAATCAAAATCAAACATAAATTATATAAGATCAAATTGATTCAAGTCGAATTTTATCTATTCAAATAGTTTAGTTCATCAATTTTTTTTAAAAATTTTAAAAATATATTTTTTTATAGTATTTTAAAATATTTTTACATTAATTTAAAAATAAAATATTTATTTTATATAATAAAAATATAAAATTAAATAAAAATAAAAGTTAGTTCGATTCAAATAATTGTATTCTTTTATTTATGAATTAAAAACTGAATCACATCAAATAAATATGATTAATATCCAAACTAAAATTAAATTAAATTTAATAAAATTTGAACTGAAACCGAATTGAAAACTAGGAATCGATTTTTGATTTTCTACTTAGTACTAGACGTCCGTCTTGCCCATAATGATTTTCGTCCATTTGTCTCGTGTCTCCTTGCAAATAACAAAATCAACATTAAAAATTGCCAGTATAAAAAGATTCCCTTACAAGGAATATCCTAGCGTCGCGAACGGTAGAGATTTCCATACTTCTACATACGATCATAGGGTTTCCCACTAGGACTGGTATGAAGGAACAAGCGCCAAACTAGTCGTTATTGTGGCTTTTATGAATTTCCAAGAAAATAATCCATGTCTTCCCTTCGAGATGCGTAAAATTCGTTTCCTCCCTTAGTTCCTTCCTTGGTGTCTTGGTTTTCATGGGTGGTTGGTGCTAGTAGCGAAAGCTTCCACTCTTCGTTTCTAAAGGGCTTTATGATGGAAGATAACTTTGACTGCGCTTGGTTCGTCATTCTGAAAAATACAAGCATTTTTGAGTTTCTAGATGGACAATAGGATACTGGCAAGACAAGTGATAAAGTTTTACGCCTCCTCACGGTGGATGTCATTGGTCCAATTTCATAAAGTGTTCCGTATAAATTTGTCAATTCGAAGGGAGAGGTTCAAAGCAAAAAACAATGCTTTAGCAAGTTGACATTAAACAAAAAAGTGGTCCCTAGTATCTATCTCTTGCTCACAAAACGGATAAAGATCACAGATTTGGATGTTCCACTTCAGTAGATTACTTTTCACGGGAGGTAATCCTAAAGAATCTTTCACATGAAGAGTGACAATTTAAATGGTAGCTTGAGTTTCCAAAGCTGATGCCGATAGGAGGAATCATTACACGTTTGTTTGCGATTTTGATTTTATTTCATGAGCCTCTATAGGCCGATTTAACAGTGAAATCCCCTTTGTGATTAAACTTCTAGACTAACTTGTTGCTTCCTTAGAAGAAAAGGCTCTGTCTTTAGGATTTTGCACCATGTTTGAATCAAAAAGCACTTGAGCTAAGGTTGTATACCAACATTGATGTTTCTAACTAGCAGCTGGTGATTATTGCAATCACTTTGATTGTTAGGAGTGCAATTTTGCCCCCTTTGATTGAAGCCTGCTTACCTCCCTTTATTTGGATATCGAGTCTTTTCAAGCATACGTCTTCTCTAATGAGGATGCTCTTCCAAACTTAGGAATCTCCACTTTTTGGTTGCACCTCTATTAAATTGCTCTTTCTACTGTTCTTTGCTTGTAAGGTTTGGGAAAGAAACGGTCTTCGGTTGGTCATTATGCTCCACTCCTGTTTTTCTAACAGGACTTTATTCATGAGTTCAGTTTTTCTGATCCCTAAGCCCCCTATTTCCATGTGTTGATAGAGATGTTCTCATTTTATCATGTGTAATCTTCATTCATCTTATGAATGCCCTCACCAAAAGTTCCTTATTGTTCTATCAATCTTGTCACATAATACATTTTGGGGCCCTAAAGCAATTAAACATATAAATGGGGAAAGCATTCAAAGTGGATTGGGTCTAAGTGAGCCTCCAACCCTATGATAGGTATTAGCCATCCTAATTTGATAATTTATTCTATATTTTATCTAGGAGAGGTTAGAAAAGTTCTTTCTTATATCTTATTTTGACAAAATTATTTCCAAGGTACCTACTCGGTTTGTTGGTGGACTTTATGCCTAGAAAGCTGCTGCACTAGCATTTTGGTCTCAGCTTGCATGATGGGCTCAAGTAGAGTTCTAATTTCTCTTTGTTCACAAGCTAACTAAATAAATTAGAGAAGTACTTAAGAATCATCTTAATCGTTTTGCAGGACTTAGCATTAGCTTTGAAGAACAAGAAGTAGTCATCTGCAAATAAAAGGTGACCTATTGAAGGACAATTTTGGCTAAGTTTAACCCCCCAAATTTGACCTTCTTCTTCTACTTTTTCTGAGCATGTGTGATGGCATATTCTGACATAGAATAAGAGGTAAAAAGGTAGAGGATCTCCTTGTCTTAGTCCTTGTGAAGGAGTAATAAGTAGCGTAATTTCTCCATTGATCAAGACTTTGTACGTTATTGTGTTTATGCATTCATTAATGATCTAAGTCCATTTCTCTGCCGAAGCCCATAATATCCAAGACAGCTCTAATTAAAGAACTTTGTAATTCTATCATAGGCCTTATTCATGTCTAGTTTTAATGCTCCTGAAGTTTTCCTTCATTTCTTTGTCCCTTGAATGGTGTTCATCAATACCTTTCCCAAGATAATATTATCAGAAATAAGCCTGCCTTTTACAAAGGAATTTTGGAATGAAAAAGTGATTTCCTTTATGATTAGCTTAAAGTCAAATGATGACTGCTTTTGCAATAATGTTGTAGGTAACATTGCAAAGGATGATTGATTTGTAGTCTGTGACTTTTTCAAGATTCTTGACTTTAGGGATCAAAGCGATGGAAGTTTTATTGATTTTTTTTCTGCGTATGACCTACATTTAGGAATGATAGAGTTGAGTCAGTAGTGAGGGCCTGACAATGTTCCAAAAATATTGAAAGAAGATAGCAGGTTTCCCATCAATTCCAGGTGCTCTTAAAGGGCCACTTTGATATACTGCATGCTCAATTTCATTAGCAGTAAAAGGCTTATCGAGTTTTTCAAGTTGCTCTGTTTTCTTCTTCTCGCATAGTTTCTTTAGCATCAAGGGTTTTCCTAGAAAATCCATGAATATTTGTTTGATTTTCATTTGATCATCTTCCCAACAGCCTCTCTAGATGAGAATTCCAAAGATTTTGTTATAGCTATCATCGTATGATAGAACTTCGTGTTTCAACCCTCCTTGATAATCCAATTTATCTTGGATTTCTGCATCTAGTATAGTTGTTCCTGCTCACCTAACTCCGTTAGTTCCTGCTGAATTTCTTTTTCTAGTCTACGTGCTGCTTCCGATCTTCATTTTTTTTTTTTTTAATTTCAATAAGTTTATCCCCTACTTTTCTTCTCCTTTCACATATATTCCCAAACACTATTTTATTCCACCATTTGTTATTGAACTGTGTTATTTTAAATTTCTGAATCAGTGAAATATAGAAGATCTAATAACTTTATTTCCCCATGAGTATCTGACAACCTCCCAACATTCAAGATGTGTGAGCCATATTACTTTGAATTAGTAAGGTCTTTTCTTGTATTTCACTTGCATTTCAGTATTAAGAATATAGGTCCATGATTGGAGAATGAGACTGGAAGGTTGAGCAAATAAGTCTTGTCGTGAGATTGGAACCATTGGGCATTAGCAAATGCTCTATCAAGTCTCTGCCACACTAAATCCTGAGTTTTCTTATTATTATTCTTAGTCCATGGACAAAGCTGCTCATTAGGATGAATTTCCATAAAGTTAAGGCATTCCCTTAAGGCTTCTAACCCTTGTAAGGAAGATGTTTGGAATGACAATTTGTCTTTTGCATTGATAATTTGGTTTAAATCCCCTATCACAATCTTATTTTCATTGTCTTTAACCTGACTTGCAAGATTTAAAAGCTGATTCCGTATATTTTTCCTATGTTGCATGTCAAGGTGTCCAATAAACAAGTAAACCAGAAGCTTTAGTTGAAGGCCACAACATGCCAAACACAATATTGGCATCTTTATATATGATAAAAACATTTACCTAATCCTTCCATATCACAAAGAAACCCCCACTTTGCCCACTTTGCCATTACAATCAACTGCATTTGAACCTACAAAACCCCATCCGTTTGCTAGTATTCTACCCTTTTCTACAGAGGTATCAGTTTTCATCAAAAAACAAAAATCTATTTCATATCTTTAGATCAGTTCCTTACAATGACAAGATGTTAGGGGCTGACTAACCCCCTAAGATTCTAGCTAAGGAGCATCATGGCTTCATTAGAGGCTGTTGTAGGATAACTTGCCTCAACCCTTGCTCACTGTCAATGTCCTGGTTAATGTGATGATCCTTAAAATCTGAAGGCTACATAAGTCTGAGAACTTCCCTTCTGTCATCTAGTTTTTAGTCACTAGATTCATCTTTCTTTTTCCTTTTCTATTTTGTCACCTCTCTAGATTCCAGGGATTGTGCTGCCATTGAAAGTTGGTTAGGAGATTCATAGTGAGAGGACTGCAGCTATGCTATAGCAATAATTTCAACTTGAATTAGTGGCCCCAGGTTATGCTAATCAGGAGATGGGTTGCCTAGGAAAATTGTGAGTCTTATCTCGTTTCAGTGCTTGAGGAACCACAAAAAAACAGGCTTGTTCCAAATAGCGAAGTTGCAATCAACCAAATTCATATCCCTATCTTGAGTGTTAGTTATTTCAAAGTTGAAACCATTTTGATGAACATTCCCAACATTTATTGTGTCTTTGTCTGCTTGTATTTCTCCCATGATATTTCTTTCTGATATATTGTTGTCTTCCTTTACGTCTATCTTACCATTGGTGAAAAAATTTTCTCCTTGGTAACCCTATCCATCTTGGCAGATTTGCTTCTGATTGCCTGGAAATCTCTCAAAAATGTCTACTCTTAAGGTATCCTAAGGACCACCATTCATTTTCTATAAGTTCGTCAAATAATTTATCAATTTGTTATTGTCTATCCATTCCCTTTGTGCATCCAACCAGGGTCAATCATCAAGAATGCTATCAGAATCACCATTGCCAGAGTCTACCATGGACTGTCGAGATTGAGTGCATGAGTCCCCCTTTCTGAATAGTGCTCCCCTTGATTTTGAAAATCCAACAAGTTATCAACAAATGGTTCTTGTGTGATGTTCGGATTACCTCTAATGACATTGGAGTTGAGATCCTCCTCCCGATGGATCTGCTCGCCTAGCACTTGATCATCTTGCTCATGTTCGTTTTGATCTGCTTCATTCTGTTGCCTTCTAACGAACTCCAAAAAAGTTTTTCGACAAAGTATATCTGTTGTAAGTAGCCTTAAGACTGTTTTTGAAATTGATTTGCTTTTAAGTCATATCCGGTGTCATACCCAAATCTTTGCCCAATATCTTCCATTTGCTTATTTATCATTCTCTCTATCTCTGAATTTTAATGTAGAGAGTTGAGGGGGTTTATGTCCTATGATTCCATATTTAGAACACACCTTAGAGACGAGTTCATAACGAAATTCAATCCACATCATGACACCATCATCTCTTCTCATCATGCACCCTACAATAAGAGAGAGACGAGGATTGATCTAGACTCTGGCCCGCGTGAAACATATGTTTTTTGGAGCCAAATTTTCCTGGTCTACAATCATCACTTGACCTATGGTTTTTGACTAATCGATTTAGCAATAAAAGGTCAATGGTAATCCAGTGGGAGACCGTAGATTTGAATCCAAATTGGGTTTTAAGAGATGATCATTGAGGAAAAGACCAGATTCGATCTCTAGGTATCAACTATCAGTATTGGCCCATCAAGCGGCCATGGCCCTTCCCGCCAAATAAAGAGTAAGTCTAGGTGATTGTCAAAATGTAAGATGTGAAAGTTACTCTCTTTGCCAACCAAACCGACTCTGTCTCTCAGCCGCATGCTCTATCAATAATCCCTTGGAAGTGCCTATTGAGAATCTTTGCACATCATGAAGAAACCTAATCAGCTAGTTATTCCAGAAAGATCTGCTCACCTTAAGTTCCTTCGTGTGAAACGAACTAATGGTTCCCCATTTGGCTTTTGTCCTAACTGGAGGTGGTGGGTTAACTCCAAGTTTACTTTCAGTGTCCACTTCTTCCAAGGATTTTCTCACCACTATCCATTTAGCTACAATCTTTCTGCCAATTGGGAAACATGTATGTACTGTTTTAGGGTGTAAATTGGTTGAGAGTCCATTGGCAGTGGTGGAATAAGGATTTATAGGCCAATGCATGCTTCTGATCCTTCACTGGGTAGGGATGGAAGCATCTCTTCCTCTGTCTCAGAAGATGAATCATGATCTTCTGCATGCAAAGGGGAAGGATTTAGGAATCAGTTGTTTGGATCTAGAAAATAACAATTTGTTTGAGTTTTTGGAAAAGATGACATAATTAGCTTGATTTCTTACGGGGAAAGCCATTAAACAGATATTTGCTTTCCAAATTAAGGGAAAGCACGACAATCGAACAGAAAGAAAATCTTAAGGGTCAAAAATCAAGCTACCCCAAATGTATTGCCAGATGTAAAAAATGCATGCAAAGAAAAAGATAAGATTTGATCAAACTAAATCTTTTGTTTAAGAAGGAAACACTGCTCAGAGGATCTGAGCAAGAGATTAGAAGTTGAAGTGGAATCCTTAGGCCTATAGATTGGCATGCAAAGACCGGGGGTTAATTGAAAAAAGCTCTCAAATAGAGAGGAAGTCTTCGTGAAGAAGGAAAGGGCTCTCAAGCGAGAAGAAACTCCTTAATTTTCGCTTCAAACGATTATAAAAGGCAGATTATGATTATGTTTCACAAAGGATTCTAACCATATTTATACGAGTTTGAATAAAAAATTTTATAATAAGAGTTGATCTTATTTGTTGGCCCCGAATTATTATTTTATAAAATTACTTTTATTTGAAATTAAGTATACATTTTCATATAAAACTTTTAATATTATATTATTTTGCATGCCAATATGGGTTTTTCGAGCAATCGCTAACCAAGCTTAAGTAAGAAAATAAAAATTTAAGTTGCCATTCAACCATGAGCTCCTCGTTAGGTTTGAGTAAATTTATTTTGGGTTAGAAGAAATTCAAATTATTTTCAAGTTTAAGTTGTTTTTTAGATTCGAATTATTTTGGGTTTTATTTGCTTTTGATTTTGCTTATTTTATATTAAGTTATTTTAGGTGAAAATCATCTTGAATTTGGCTTATTCATATTGACATTTGAATTATTCCGATCATTTATGTTCAGATAACATTAAGATTAAATTATTGATTTTTAAAGTCAAACCAAATTAAATAAATTTCTTTATATAAAATCATATTGCATCAACATCTATTTTGATTATCTTTGATTTGTATTTTTGACATTAGAAAACAACTTATTTATGATGTATCATTGTTAACAAAATAAAAATATTTAATTTATGGGGTATAATTATATAAATTGAATTTAGTTATCACTATAAAAACCTATTTTCAATATTTTCTACTCATAATTACTAGGATTCTCATAATAAAGTATTAAAAAATTAAAAGATAATTTAAAATTATTATATATTATTAGATTTTTTATTTGTGTTATATTTACTATTTTGTTAAATTATTAAAATTATACTTAATTTATGTTTAAATAATTTCAAGCTTGTCTTTTAAGTCATTTAGCCTAGGTGCAAATCAAATTAGGATTATTTTGGGTTTGGATCTGTCATGACAATTTTTTCTAGAAACTTAACTACTTCTCAATTGAAACAAGTCTCTAATTCGTTATCTTCTACAAAAAAACTAATTAGAAGAAAGATAATTTCCCTTTTCATAAAAAGCATTTATAAGTTTGATTTTACTAGTATAAAGTGATTCTAAGCATCGGTTTTATTATATCCTATGGCTATTCAATAAACCCTTTCCCAAACCATAATCTTAAAGGAAAGTGGCATTTGCAACAAGCTCTGAAGCTACTCTCTTTTTCATTTCTCTTATTTCTAATCCACCAATTTGTATCCATACAACAAATAAAAACAACAATCTTTAGGCTTTAGTTACAGATGGAAAGCTCCAATTCCTTGAAGGAAATGGATAAAAGTTTTCAAAAGTTGGAGCATTTTGATAAGGGAAACCTTTTTTTAATGGCAACAAAATGTGTATATGCACATCACCAAAAGAAAAGGAGAATGAAACAAGTAAAAATGTTCATGAAAGAAAAAATCGAGAGAGTGATGATTATATTGGTAGAGGAAGCATTTTAAAAGTATGTTCAATTCATTATTTTGTACTTCTATTACTCAACTAAGGATTATAAGATAAATTAAATACAAGATACATGGAGGATGCAAATAATGAAACAAGTAAAAATGTTCATGAAAGAAAAAATCGAGAGAGTGATGATTATATTGGTAGAGGAAGCATTTTAAAAGTATGTTCAATTCATTATTTTGTACTTCTATTACTCAACTAAGGATTATAAGATAAATTAAATACAAGATACATGGAGGATGCAAATAGCAAAATGTCCTTAATGACAATGTGAAATCAAATAAAATGGCTAAAACTAAAACCTTTTTGGAATAATTTACTAAAATTGAATTATCTTTAATAAATCAAAGTATCATGAGATAGAAATGGATGAAACAAACATTGTTTCATTGATTATTGATAAACTCTATACACGTGGAAAGATATATCTTTTCATCTATTATAGATAAACTCCCATCTACATGGAAAGAGATATCTATCTTGAAGAGCTTATGAGTCATCTTTGAGAGAAATTATTTTATAGACCTTTCCTACCACATAAGCTGTAGGCCTCAACCAATTAAAATAATCCACGTCAAAATTTTTTTCAAGTTATACTTACACGTAAGCTTTCAAATCATCCGATTTATTTTTTTGTCAAGATAACGAAAAAATGAACGTGAACAAAATGATTGAAACAAAATAGAAACTGAAGAAAGTAACACTATGAGTTACGGGAAACTGAAGAGATCTGATAGTGGCGATAGCAATTTGAAGGACTGAGAGGTTACATGTCGCCGGAGTTCGGATCTAATGGCATTGCAACAGAGAAATTTGATGTTTTCACTTTTGAGGCTGATTTTGAAGCTTTTATCAAGGGAGGAGCTGTTGAAATATAAATTTAAAAAGGATTAGCGATTTCATATAAACATTTGTGATAGAGACCAAAGGGAAGGGAAGGGAATTAACTATGGTAGCTTCATTAATTTGATCTTGTTTCATTTTTTTTATTTAAATTTTATTATTGATTTGTGTAGGTAGGTAGCCTCAATTGATTTTGGCAGAAGTAAAAATTAAAAATTTTCATGCTTTGATTATTCAACAAAAAAACTTAAAATTTTTGATTGCGTAATAGATAATTAATTTTTTTATTTATTTAAATGAAAAAATGATTTTTTTTCTTATTATTTAAGCAATTTTATAATTTCTCTTCCTAATTTCATATTTTCTTTCATGCTAGACAAAAGAAAATTTGAAAGAATTTGTTTACCTTGCTAACAAATAATGAAATGCAAAGTCGTATGGTCTTTTCTTAATAATGATGGGTATCTTGCCACTGTTATGACTCCTGAAGCTGTCCGTTGATTTTCTTAGGGAGCTAAAGACAAGAAAATGCTAGCAAAAAACCCACCGGACCAATTAGTTTATATCCATTGCAAATCATGTTTCTAAGCAAAAGCTAAAGGGATGCCATCTTTTTTGTGTTGATCACCATAACAAAATCTTATTAGTTATCTAGTTTGATTTCTCAAGCTTTGCTGCAACTCCATCAACCGTTTATATTCTCACCTGTCAAGGTAATTTATTCAGAGATCCAGGTAAATTTGCCATGGAAGAGTTCCAATATTAATTTGCTAAACTTGCTGCTGGAAAAGAATCGAGTTCCACTGTGGAGACCCGTACCCAACCTGCGAAGTATTGTCCACTTTGGCCCATTGGACCTCACAGTTTTGTCCCCAAAAAGCGCCTCGCAAGTATAGGCTTAAGTCTCAACATATATATCATAACAGATCCTCAAAGATTCCTGATGTTAGATTGGAGTGTTACAAACTCCCCCTGTTTTAAAGCTCGACATTACGGAGCAAATAGAATCAATACGGAGCAGACAAAACCAGGATCATACCAGGCGTTGGGATTCTAGAGGTGGCTTCCACCACATAGCACTTAGCTCCCGCAAGATTTTAGAGGTGGCTCCCACAGTGTAGTACCTTGCTCCCGTCGGCTGGTGATTGTGCTCTGATATCATTTGTGGAGACCCGCACCCAACTTGTGAGGTATTGTCCATTTTGGCCCATTGGACCTCATGATTTTGTCCCCAAAAAGTGCCTCACAAATATAGACCTAAGTCTCAACATATATATCATAATAGATTCTCAAAGATTCTCGATGTGAAATTGGGGTGTTAATCCACGGCATAGAGCAAATCAAACCCTAACTTTGTTATATATTTTTTTGTTTACCGTTATCTATCTGGTCAGAAAAATAAATTGAATAATTTAAAAGTTGATTTGCAGGTTTATGCCTGTTTTTAAGTATGATATGGAAAAAATTCTGATATGGATTAATTTAATTGGTTAGGGCCTGCAACCCATGTGGTAGCAAGGACCTATAAAATAATTTCTCCATCTTTGAATTGAAGATCAATATTGGAAGGAAAATGAGAAGGAAAAAGAGATTCATATCTCCAAGGTCCATTTGGTGGAAGAAACAAATCCCAACAAATCCACAAAAAAGATATCTCTTTTAAAAAGCTTGCAAATCATCTTTAAATTGAAGATCAATATCGCAAAGAAAATGAGAAAAAATTAAACTCATATCTCTAAAGTCCATTTGGTGGAGGAAATAAAGTCCAACAAATCAACAAAATAGACTATTTTTTTCTGTAATGATCAGAAATTTAGAAAGAAGAAAAATGAATGTTTTCATTGAGGGAAGCAAGGCCACTTTAAGAAATAATGCTGCTCTTTCAAAAAGAAGACCAATGACAATTTTTTGTTGTAATTTCTAAAATCAATGTCTTGGAAGACAACCAAGCATGCAGATTGATTTTGGTGCTACAAACTATATGTGTGAAAACAAGGCCTTATTCAAAACATTCCATCTGAATGAAAGAAGGCAGTGTGTTTTACATAGGAAATTCAACTATAGCTAAAATTAAGGGCAGAAGGACTACACATTTGGAATTAATTTTCAAAAAGATTCTAAATTTAACAAATATTTATTATTTTCAGAAATTAGGAAGAATCATGTTTTTGTTAGTTTTCTTAATAAGTTTGATTTCAAGTTAGTACTTGAAGGGAATAAATTTGTATTATCCATAGGTGTAATCTTTATAGGCAAAGGTTATGTCATGAAGGTATGTTTAAGCTTAATGTAACTCTCAATAATAAGATAAATTATTCTATTTACATGGTTGACTCCTTTAATTTATAACATAATTGTTAAGATATGAGAATTATAATAAAAAGCTTGCAATGTCTACATCTAATTTAATTCCTTTGATTAAGAAAAATGCTGAGATTTGTTTGACTCAAGGAGCTCACACATAATGATTCTAAAGAAATGTTGGAAGGAGAAAATTCCATTAAATATTGCTATAAGTGAGACTTTTTTAATATAAAAATTCCCAACATTTAAAAAAAAAAAGTACTTGTTTTCATAAAATGGGTAAACTCAAACAAAATTAAGGACAAAGATAACAAGTAATTAATTTTTTTTAAAAGGGCATTGTGGGGTTGTAAACGCCTCTTACTCATACTTGCACTTATATACTTAATTTTATTTTATAGACCAAAATTATTTTTAATAAATCTTTATTAATTTTATAATTTTATAATTTTATTCAAGGGATAAAGTTTTTTAGGTGCCCAATCATAGTCAAGCAAAAAAAAAAAAAATGGTAACAGCTCCCTGTGTTTTCTAAACCCTTTAACGGTTTTAAAATCGTTATGAAAATTATCAAAAGATTTTCACACATTTTTCTTCTTTTTTTGATTTTTTTAAATTTATTTCGAGAATCTTCATGAAAATAAGAAAAGGAAAAAAAAATAAAAACAAAAAGAAAAGGAAAAAGAATTTACATTAGGCGATCCAATTTTGAATTCCAAAGCACAATCTAAAATTCTTAACCCATTTATCAATTGAAAGTGCCATAGCATAAGGATTTAATTGTGATTCAAAATCCAAAATTAATTTTAAGATGAATTTAAAGGCCCAAAAGATTGACTTCAAATTGTTTTAATAAAAAAAATTTAGTCTGGAATTTGTATAAATAGTATTAATTAAAATTAAAAATTCTATGAAATTTAATTAAAGGCTGAAGATTTTTTTTAAAGGCCTTAAGCAAAATTGGGTGTCTATGTAATTTGAAAATCTTTATAATAGCATGCACGTATCAATAACCTGTTTTATATACTTTAATAAAAGCATATGATAAGACCTAAGAGGCTATACTTTTAAATTAGAAACAAGACATTTACCTAAAATAACATGTATAAGTATAACAATAATAGATTATAATAGAAGATAATATATTATTATAACATAACATTCAAATCATTACAATAAAATGTATATATTATTATTAATAACCTATTTTATGTTCTTTATTCTAACTACATGGGAATATACTATAATTAAA
>JBBYHK010507325.1:0-13705 GCA_038382065.1 Adansonia grandidieri | reverse complement strand
TTTTCTCAAAATGTTATGCTTTTTCATTAAAAATAGAAAAGGTCAAATTTGACTTTTAATTGGATATGATAATATTAGATACAATATATGTTACAATTTGAAAAATTAAAACATGACAAAAAGTATGATATAATAAAAAATAATATGGCACATATACGAATATCTAAAAATTATATAATATAAATTATTAATATATTAAAACTTATATAAATATAAAATCATTCAAATAAATTATAATATTATAAAATATATAAATACAATATGAATATACAGGTTTTAAAATCTATTTTTAATGAGAATAACATTCAGGGAGACCATGACCCTTACAAGTACCAACTGAGGTACCGCAGCTACTTGCCGAATTTTTCTAATTAAAAACTTTGTCTTATTGCAACATAAGAATGGAAATTAATTTAAGGGGCATTAGTTAATTATTTTCAAACAATTTTTTTTTGTTAATATACGTTTAATATGTTAAATAAACAAAAGATATGTTTAAATTAATTTAAAGAGTTTGCATTGTACGGGTTTATAATAAATCTTATGTTTTAAATCATATTATTATTATCAATAATGCATCTTATGTGCAAAATGAAAGTAAATAATAATATAGCCACATATATATATTCCTTTCAAGAAGATAATATGTATATGCTAGAAGGCTATAATTTAATAATATGCCATACTTACTTTCAAAGGTGAATACAAGAATTTTATGCTGGAGGTCATAATCAATATATAAATTCTTGGGGAAATAAATTTTTTTACTATTTTTTATATTAAAGGTACTCTAAAAATCAAAAAAGTTTGGGAATCGAAGGGGTCGAACCCCTTGCCTGCCCCTTATCTTTGCCTTCGCTTACTTTGACCAACAATCTATTTAAAACTTGAAAACAAAAATTGTTCAGTTTGAAGACACATGGAAACACATTTAAAGCTTTGCATTTTGTGTAATCCATCTCAAGCAATCTTCTTCTATAGTAGTGTAAGTATCCATAACATATTGCTAGAATAATCGACCAGCAGAGTTAAGTGTGTTGCTTTGCATCTTCATTTTTGAATTTTGTAGGCATAATACTCTTTCATAGTCAAATTATTTATTTTTGTCATTTTTTTCTCATTTTTTGACAGTAAAAAACGTATTGCTCATTATTTGGTGCCATTCTCTTGTGGAAAGACATTTTACCATCACAAATTAGACTTTTTGAATAGTTACTTTAGAGTGTATGTTGATGGAGAAATGTTGAAATATTTACTATATATAGCATTCAAGGAGAATTCCTTTATTATAAATCAATCATAATTCATGAATGGGAGAGAGGAGATGTATACATATAATTTAATAAATTTAATTGATTCATGTATGGAAAGATGAGATGAATACATTTACTATGAATACATTTAATAAATTAATTTGGTTCATGTATGAAAACAGACAAAATGCATATATTTAATAAATTATTTTAATAATTATCACAATATTAAAATTAGACCTACTCATTGACTTGGCTGGGCCAGATTCGGGTCAAGCTTGAGCATGGTATTAACATTAAACATACTTACCCAAGCCCGGCCTGACTTGAAATATGGGCCCCAATTTTTTTCCAAACTTGCCCATATTTGTAAATAGATAGACCAAGCTCGTTTAGGCCCACCTATATTATATCTTTTTATAATTTATTTTTTAAAAAATATATTTTTAAAAATTTTAATCGCTATTAGTTTAATAATTTTCTTTTATTAAGTTTATAAATTAAAGAATGTAACTTAGTTTTTAAAGTTTACACTATAATATTATTTATGTATTGTTTATATGACAAAAATTACATAATACCTAAAATATAAAATAAATATATACATAATGTAATAGTAAAATGGGCAGGGCCAGGCCTAAACTTTGAAAGTTGGATCCAAGGCCTAGCCCATTTTTTAGTCGGGCTTAATTTTGTAACCCAAGGCCAATTTTTGGGCCTAATATCTTTGTCCAAACCTTCTCAAATATTGAGTAGGCCTTTAAGCTTGAATAGGCAGCCAAGCCCTTGAACATGTCTAACTAAAATATCATAATTTTGATAATACTAAAATTATGAGGTTAAAATTAGACTATTTAAGATATTATTTATGATATTTATTAGTTTAAGCCAATTTTAGCATATAAATAGATAGATATGCATTTATTTATTTTAACGCGATATCTTAAGTAATTTATCTTCCTTAATCTTATAATTTTCATCTCTATTACATGATTTCATGCCTAAATGTTGCTTGATCTTGCTCCGACATGAATTAGCTAGGATTCTTTCTTATTCTCCTTGATTCGACTCTAGCTATTCTTTGTGCTTTGAAGTTCAATTCCTGATTTAGCCTATGGTTACTTGATTTTGGTGAGATCTAAGCATGTTTGATGATTATGTAATGGAATTAAACTTGAAATCATGCATTAATGAAAGCATGTTATTCGAGCAGTACAATATTGCTTGGATCTTATTTCGGTTTAGTTTTTTATAGATCCTGATGATTTAAGTTGAAATGAGTTACAATTTATGCATTTAGAGTTGAAATCATGTGATTTAGATATGAACTTTGAAAGCTTGATATAATGCTCGACCAAGCTTGATTGTATTAGATCTAGGTTTGGCTCACTTGATAATGATGATTTAGTATGATTTTTATGATTCAAAGTTAGATCTAGATTAATAGAGTTGAAATTGAAGTTCAATTTGATGAAATCATGAACTTACATTTTGGATCTAAGCTTAGAATGTTGAAATCCTAATTATGAAAGTTAATCATCTTATTGAGTCAAAATTGAGCTTAATTGCATGTGCTTTGATTGAGAGATTGATTAATTAGATGAGCATGGCTTTAGCTGCTAGGTTCAACCAAGGCGATTTTGTTGTTGAATGATCTTATTTTATGTATTTGTTAAGTGTTTTGTGTTGATTAGTTTATTAAGTGTTTGATAGATTGTTTATATATTGTGTTAAAACCTTATTTTCACCAAAAATAACCTTCAAGCTTAAGCTTTAGCTCATTCAATCAATGATTGAGTTAAGGCTTAGTTTTGCTAAAATAAGTTCTTTTGAGAACAAGTTGGAGACATTAAATAAAAGGCTTGAATTTGGAACTGATTTAAGGCTAAAAAATAATATTTGCTAAGTGCTTTTAACTTGTTTTTAAAGCTCAAACTTGTGGAGCCTAGATGAGAACTATTAGTGGTAATTTGTTTTGGTTTAATATATGTGCTTAGTGTCAATTTGGTTGTTGTTGCAGCACTCAAATGAGCGGTATTGGGGTGCCTTTTATCTATTTAGATTAGCTAAGTGTAAAGAAAAACGATAAAAGCGAGTCATTCGCATGACTCTCCACCATTTTTTATTTAGAATAACTTAAGTTCTAGATGCAAAGAATAGTGTGATTTATGTTGTTTTTGTCTCTTTAACATGCAAAGAATGTTTGGTGTTCAGCTTATGGACATTTACATATCCAAAGGTAGTTCGATGAAATTATGATAAATGTCTGAGCACACATGTTATTTTTGAGTTAATGTTGATTTCCAGCATATTAGTTTTATCAAAAAAAAAATTTATTTTTGTCTATGTTGTATTCATTATTGTTAGTATTTTTAATAAAATTCTTATTGAAAAAGTTTCAAAAGGAGTTTTTGAAAACTTGATTTTGTTATCAGATGAGTTGGAGGAAATTTAGCAACACAAACTCATCAGATGGCTCTATTTTACCAATTAGACGTTAAATCAAGCTATTTTCAATAAGGATAACCATTTTTATTGATTTTTCTCATATTTTTAATTAAAATAGGTTAAGAAAGCTTTCAAACCACATATGGCTTGTCTGGTGGAAGTTCCAAATAAATCGACAATAAAATATTCAAGTTTTGTTTGAAAGTGCTGTGCAATGCAGTATTGTCCAATAAAAAAATTCATTTGATGCCCAAAATTGGGATTTTTTGAGTGTTTTTTGCTGTGAAGTATATTTAGTTAGCTTTTATTGAAATTTTAGTTTGTAATTATTAAAGGTAGCTCAAAATAAATCCAGGAAGCCTTAAACATTAAAGCTATCAAGTGTTTTTGGGTTTTTTTTGGATTTTTGGGTTAGACATTTTGAGGTATTCAAATACCTCAGAATTGATTTGGGAAATGCTGTTTTAAGAGTCTATAGGCTTAAGAAGGTTAAATACTAGGTTTCTAATGGCCTGTTTTAAGGCTTTAAAGTTTATAAAAATTTTTAAAAACTTGATTATAGCTTTGTTTTCAAAGTTTCACCTTTTTCAATTTAGTCTTTATATCCTATTTCATAATATCCTTTTCATGGAGTCCAATTTTGGAAATAGTTTTGATCTGATACCCAATTTGGAATTATTTTGGAAGTTACCAAACTTTTATGAAATTTTCCTTTTCACAAAATTTTTCACTTCGAATCATGCTATAGATTTGAGCTAGTCTCAGACCAATATTCAATTGCTCTCATTGGTACCCATACAAGTCTTGGGATACATGTTTTTGGTTTCTTTTTCTTTGATATATGTGTGTTTTTATAAATAAGGGGGATTATAATTGACTATTTGAATAATTGAAACTGATGAAAAATGAATTCAGATACATGGGATAGTTGGTACAAATTTTTAGGCATCACGAGAGCGATGGATCCTTACTTATATAACTAATTATCGAGCCTAATTTTTATAGATCCGTGGTTCATACATATCATAAAATCAATTCTTTTAAGTTTTGTAACTCTTAAGTGAATAATTTTAATATGTGTTCGATCACACCTAAGCTAGAAAGATTGGTGACAACTCCTTAACCCAGCCATCTTGTGTTTCCAATATGGGAAGCTTGGATGAGAAATTCGTTCCGATGTCTGAGGCCCTATGATGATTAAATTATTCTTGCTCTGATATATCATGATTTGTATTTGGATATGATACAATAGCTTTTTCGTGACTCCACTAAAGATAATAGAAAGTCAGGCCTTAAACTAGTCGTACATTATCTGAGTTTCAATTTTTCTCAATCTTAATTGATATTCAACCATAATCTCCTTATCATTTATTATTGTGTTTGCTGATTGGTTATTATGACATTACTATGCCAAGTAAACTTGTAGATAGTTGAAAGAAAAAGAAATCTATTATTGCGCTTGCCTATAAAAATAAGCAAAAATACTATTTATAAATCTCATATGGTGAACTGAGATCTAGGTTTGGGGCTTTTCCCATCACATATTACGCACTTGCATATGCATTACAATCTTTTTCGAGAGGTTGTTCAAGGAGAGAATAAGACCTTTTATTAAACAACTACTAGACTAATAATTCGCATTCTTAGTTAATGCCTATAAAGTTTATTGCTCTTGTTTTCATGATATTTTTTGTATGAACATGAGCAATTTATTCATCTGGATCAAACATGTTTCATCAAGCCTGCGATAAGCCTAGGATTAAGGTGCCTTAGCTATCCTTTTTGGGCAAGGCGATTTAGGGACTTCTTTTTTTAAAGGTCATCTTAAAAAGGCATATAATGAGCCATGAGAACCAACCTCAATTTAACATACTCAGATGTTTACAGGTAACCTAGATATTAGGTACAATCAAGAAAATGTTTTTAACCTTTACTTTTGCTTTAATTTTATTCGAGCTTAGGGGTCAAGTTATAGTGAATGAACATCACTACTTGGGATATTTATTGCCTTGTCAATAACAGATTAGATATTAATTTAACACATTATGTTATCAGATTAATGGTTATATGTGCATGGAAAATAAACCAAGCTATGGTGAATAAACACCTTGGCCCTTGTTTTTGTATCATAGACACCATAATTATACAATTAATTTTTAAGCATGTTCTAGATGTATCATTATGCTTTCATATGGATGGTTAATGATGACTTTAAGGGTGTTACAATTGTGCAATCTCGAATAAAAAGTCCTTAAAAGGGAATTGATGCCTTAAAATAAGATAATTTATCTACAAGGGAAGTCCTTTTACTATCCAAGACAAAATAGATGTCTTTTTAGAGTATGATTATAAGGTACATGCCCTAATACTGAAATAAATGTGTTTTTTTGATCCCAAAATGACCTCGAGGCTTGGGAACAAAATTTTTGGAGCAAGTAAAAACATCCAGATATTTTATGATAATGTATCATTATGCTTTATATGACTAATCCATGATTTTGTTTATCTTGTTTGTTTTTGTATGCATTGTAGCACTTCATTAGTACATTGAAAGGCTATTGGTAAAAATGTGACACTGTTTATCCTGAGGGCTTATTTGCTATAGGGAAATGTACGATGTCGTAAGAAAAGTAAGTCATAGTGAAAGAATGGCCAGAAAAGACCCAAAAAAAAGACTAAGATGTTCTAAAAGTCTGATATGTCTTATGTTCCAAATTCAAGTAGAAGTTGATTTCTGGCATAATGATTTATTGGATCTATAAGCCATATGTATTAGTGGGATAGTATTGAAAAGGACTTATTCACCCAACAGTATAATCATATTTACACTACAAGTCTAGGTTTGGATAGATAAGGTTTTACTCGAACTATAACATAGTTTCGAAATATGAGATATTAGTGCTTCACTTTTAACAAAGAAGGCATGGTTTGGACAATTAAAGAGTATTCTACCCTATTACATAGTATGTTACAAATCTTATTCCTGTTAAAGTCTAGCCTCATGCATAAATAGCATTTAAAAATTCATAAAATAAATAGTGAAAATAGATAAACACAAAAAAATCAAACTTTCCTATAGATCTCTTAGTGAGGGTCATACATGTGGCAAACTGAATCGAATTAAATCAAAACTTAAAAATCATATGATTAAATATTACTTACTCAAAGATATCATAATCTTGAGTTATTTTAGATCCAAAAAATCCCTTGAGATAGATGGCCAAGCTCTTTAGGAGGTAATTTGAAATCACGAGCAACACAATTATGCTGACTCTAACAATGATTGACACAGACAGCAATTGAAACCTTCTTTGAAGCCAATTGTTCTTTGGTGCTAACCAAAAGGCTTTTTAAAACTTAACCAACAGATATCTAGCCAGCAAGTACAGATACAAGGTAATTCCAGAATAATTCCCTTACCTATTGTGTTAAAGAGAAGAGGAAACAATTCCATAAAGAAGTAGCTATTTTGTGCAGATGCCTGTAAACTAATCTAAAATTCCTAATGTTTGATTTTGATTGATTTTTTTAGAATAAGATATTGATTTTCTACTTTTTTATGATAAAAAACACTTTGAGATCACTTGAAATACTAATCAATGCAATCTTGGCTTACAGAAGTGGGGTATTTTTGTGTTACTAACTTTTGAGAGCTCTAAGGTTCTTGGCTAAGGTTTTCTAATAGCTAATTATCTCTTAAAAGGTCTTATGGTCTTTATTTAAATATCTTGGACTAGGTTTAGATGTTTAATGAATGAACCAGACCCATTAGAAATAGCCTTATAGGTGGCGTTACTTTGGAGTGATTTTTGGAGCCCAATTAAAACCAATTTCATTAGCTTGTCCAAGATTGGGCCTTAGTAGTAATGTATTAATATTTTAGCCTAATAGCACACCAAGGATGGTTAACATGCTCTTAGACCAGTAGCAAGCCCAACTTAGAGTAGTTCACAACCAAACTCTCTTGACTTAAAAATAAAGGCTTTTAGCCCAACCCTTAATATATATATTAGATAATTTAATTAATAATTAAATTTTCTAACCCAAATAAAATAATTTTACTTTATGTAAGTAGTATTAAATAATTATGAAATAATTTATTTAAATTTTCAAATACAATTATTTGGCCTTATTTAATATTGTCCCTAAAATTATGTCTACAAATAGACATTATTTTAAAGGAAATCATGGGCTCTTGCATATCGACATAGGCATAAAAAATTAATCAGAATTAAACATATGTGGCGGAAACTAGACAAAGAAACTCCTAGATTTTTGCAGGATCTTAGGAAAAGATATTTATGTGATCAGACTGCAATTTAAAACATAGATCTAATAAAAATCATACCTACTTATAGACTCGTAACTCTAGGCATGTCAGTCCTTACACAAACACACCATGGGTTGGTTACTACGATTTCTTCTTAAGTTCAAAAGTAGTCCAAGTGTTTTGCCTCTAACGGTGATCCATACAGATGCCTATTAGAGCCTTTATGAGGTCCAGTGGTTCTCAGGTGCTAGCCAAAAGACTTCTTAAGCTTAACCAAAAGGTATCTTGCTAATAGGTACAGATCCAATGTGATCCAAGAAAAATTCCCTTACTTATTGTGCTAAAGAAGAGGAGAAATAACTCCATACAAAAGTAGTTGTTTTTCACAAATGCTATAGATGGATCTAAAAATCACAATTCTTGATCTTGATTTATTCCACTAAGATAGAAAACTAATTTTCTACCTTCATTGTGATAAAAAACACTTTGAGATCACCTAGATTATCAATCGAGATAAAGAAGGCTTATGAAAGTAGGGATTTTGGGATTTAGCCAATTTCATAATTTTTTATGCTAGAGAACTATTTTTCTACTTTCATTGTGTCAAGAACGACTCAAAAACACGCAAAAAAGCTAGATTACGCAAAAAAGCTTAGAGAAGGAAAGAGTCAGGCTAAACCCCTTTAAAAATGTCTAAATCTAAGTGCTTTAGGGTTTTTCTTATGCTTTTTATAAGCAAAAAAACCTTAATACTATATTTAAATATGTTCTAGGCTATGTTAGGTGTGACTTTTGGGTTGACTGAGCCCATTACTAATATACCTAAAAGGAGGCCTTATTTTGGTGTGTTTAGCTTATGCAAAATTGGGACTTAATATTAACTCGTTAATATTTTGGCTAAATAGCATGCCAAAGATAGCTATTTCATGCAGCTAGCCCATTAGCAAGTCCAACTTGGACTAATTCACAACTAAACTCTCTTGACTTGATAATTTGGCCTTTTAGCCGAACCATTTTTATTTACATGTTAGATAATTTAATTCATAATTAAATTTTCTAACCTAAATAAAGGAATTTTACTTCTTGTAAATAATATTAAATAATTATCAATAATTATTTAATTTTCCAAATGTAATTATTTGACTTTATTTAATATTATCCCTAAAATTATGTCTACAAATAGACATTATCTTGATAAGACATTCTTATCTATATTGACATGTTAAGACATCTCTAGTTAGATTTCATAAATCTAATTTATGTCTTAAATGATTCTTAATTGAACTCATTCAGTTAAGTCTTCCTCATTATACCATTTATTTAATTAAGTTATACATAATTAAATACTGGTTTTAATCTAATAGATTAGCTTATTATGTATGACCCATTAGGCTTGCTTCATAGTGATGATAAATGTAATAACTACCTAATTAAGTGTATTTATATTTATAGACCAAGATTGGCCTCTAGCAAGGCATCGTAGCTATTCGGTACGCTGGAAGAGCAAATATGACCTTTGAAGAAACCTTTCAGTAACCAACCTCTTACTATACTTTGGTCATTTCACTAGATATCTCAAAAAGACAATGAGCATGGTGCAGTGTCTACTCATTTAGTAATCTTTATTAGTTCTTACATTTTTTGCTTAACCTCTTGATTTAGAGAAACAATTTCCTAAATTCATTATATGTTGGCTAATATCAAGTTAACCAAGCCAAGAACATATGATATATGTCTCTTTTGTTACTTAGAGTGGTGAATCCTCTCTGGGTCACTCATCCACCTTCATATGGTTCATGCAATACCTAAAACCACCCTACCATAAGCATCCATCTATTGTGGACCCACTCATGGTGAAATCAAAGCTTGATTATTTTTGTACAAGATGACTTGGTATCACAAGTCTGAGGACTAATATACATGATTGGCATATGAAAACATATTTCATAAACATTTGAGTGACTTATACCAAATGGAGTTTTTATATGGGCCATGTTCAGTGAACTTGTTTTCATAAAACAAGCACCCATATGCAATCCCCAATTATCTCTATACTTTAACTTCTATGAGATCAAAGAGTTACAATATCAAATGCATGGAGGCTTAGCATATGCTAGTCTTTGGTGCATTGTTAATGCCTTATCTTGACAACATAATGACTAACAACATTTTTAGAAACATGCTTTAATGCATAAGGGTCTCATTATTGTAACTAATTACTAACTTTGCAAGGCTATTATGTTTCATGGACCTTATCCAATTAATGTTCGCATGATTGTCAATCACACCACTGGCATGAAAGAAAACCTTAAATCACTAACTAAAGTAATTGCTTTGCATATTAATTATTATGTGCTTCATTCAATTCGACTTGATCTTTATTGCCATATTAAGACATCTTTAATTTATATCTTAAATTATTCTTAATTGAACTTATTCAATTAAGTCCACCTCAATATATTTTTTATTCAATTACGTCTAAATTAAACACCAAATTTAATTCAACAATTCTATCTTATTATATGTGATCCATTAGGTTTTTGACTTGTTGGCAATGAACATAAATAGTATCTTATGTTTTTACACATAACTTACTATATATAAAAATAGATCATGATGGGGTCTAGTAACCCATCATGACCACCTAAAGGTTGATAGAAAGAAATGTGACTTCTTCAAGACCTTTCAATAGCCATCCTTTCAGTGTACTATGGTTTTTTCACCAAATATCCCAAATTAAATATGAGCAGGATGTAGTTTCTACTCAGATCCCTATCTATAATAGTTTTTTTTAACTCATGGTGAATGATCATGAATCTATAAAGAATTATTCCTCATAATTCATTATGCTCTAGCCATAGGCTCTAATCTAATTAACCATAGTCAAGGTCATTTATGATATGTTTCCAATGTAACTCGAAGTGGTGAATCCTCTCTAGATCACTCACTCATCCTTTCTATGCTTTATGTATTGCATAATATACCTTACCTTAAGCATCCCTCCATTACATACCTATTTCAGATAAATCTAAGTATGACACTTCACATATAAGATGATCAATCTGGTATCTCAAGTCTAAAGACTATATATATGACTAGCACATGAAAACATTTTCCATAGACACTTGAGTGACTCATACCAAATGGAGTTCTCATTCATTTCATGTTCAATGAAGTTGTTTCCACAAAATAAGCACCTATATGCTATCCTCAAGTATCTCATATATTTCAACTTCTGTGAGATCAAAAAATTCTATACATCGAATGCGTGGAGGCTTAGCATATAGTATTCTTTGTGTATTGTCAAGGCCTTGTCTTGACAATATGATGACTAGGAACATTTTTAGAAACACAGCTTTAATACATAAGGATTTCATCATCATAACTCATTACTATCTCTGCAAGGCCATTATGTTTCATGGGTTTCATCCAATTAGTATTTGCTTGAGTGTCAATCATGCCATTAATATGAAGGAAACCTTTGTTACTTTAATTTAGCAACATTAAACAATCAATTGACTATGCATCCCACGTCTTAATTCAATTAGTTCAAGGGTATACACCGACATAATGGGCACATTCTTCTGAACCGAATCTATATTAAAGAGTTTAATCCATTATCATTCAAAAGACAATTAGCCAATATTATTAGGGCATTAGAAGCATAAGTTAAGTCACATGTGGTCTGAAAGGGTCAACGTGAATACATATCATGGCATAGATTATGGACTTAATGGATACTATCTAAACCCAAAATAAAAAGGGATATCCTTGCATTAGCCATGTATGAGTTGGCTACTTTCCCTCTGACTTTGGGGCATTTAATATGGTAGTCGTCAACTTCTTCGCCCATTTGAGATATAATGTTAATCTGTCTATGGTGATCTTCACTGAAACAATCTGGTCCTTAAACTTCTATAAATAAAAAGAGAGGTAGGTTCCATGAATGTACACAATTGTTGCACATTTGATCCACAAATATGAAAGCTAGTGTTTAGATGTTTATAAACTTGTTTAATCCTATCATTGAATTCATTGAGAAAGAGTGGTCAAAGGATTACACTAAGGATCAATGGATGTTTGTATTTCAAATTATAAAAAGTGACGATATGACTTAGAAGCCACCATGGATGTTTCCTTGATCCATGTTATACACATGCATATAGCATAATGGATACCTCTCCTAGGCATTACAGGATGTGTTGGTTGTGCTCATTTATTAGTTCTACAGTAGTTTAAGTCTCTACAGTTTATTTTTCTAACTCATACTCTTTGGGAATTGGATTTTCCACATGGATGATACGTATATAAAGAAGATACAAACTATGGCTAGAGAGTGGAGATAGACTTTCCACATATAGTTAGCTAGGTACTAAGATGACATGACTTCTGCTTATAAACAATAGAGAAATAGACAAGTCAATGGCAATATAATTCTTTCTAATGATAATGTGATTCTTTTAGTTCAAAAACCCTTGTCAAGGTTTAACTATTGAACAAAGAGTTCAAGTCAAAGAGGATGGTTCTTTAGGTAGAAATTGCTTGGTTAGAATTAGAAAATAGATAGTTAAAGTATTAGTAGCTCCTTTGTGAAAGTTGAAAGATATTAACAAAGAGAAAGACGATGCCAAGTAGAATATGGAAGAACTACATTAGGATAATAAAAAGCTCAAGCATGCCTTGAAAGACATCGGGGTTGGTAAAATCATCTAGATGATTGAATTAAACCAGAAAGTTGACATGTGGAAGGTTAGTGCTAAAAAAAGTGCAAAATAAGTGGTCAAACTCTTGGATATACTATTGATAAAAAGAAAGGAGAATGACCTCACCTCACCCAAGCACAACTCCATGATGATATTAAGTTGGAACTTGGATCACCAGTAATGCCTAGGACACCTATTGATGACAAAAATTAAAAGTTAAGCATCGTCCCAATTGATGGATAGACTTGTGGATTACTTTAGCTTTTTTAATGATGTAATCAAATGTTTTTCTATACCAAGCTGATTTGTGAATTCATTTTTTATTGATGTAATAAATGATTTGAATTTGATGCAAGTGTCATATTAGAACTATTGCCTTTGCCAATGCCATCGACATATTTACATATTATTATTCATTTAGTTGCATTAATTTACTGATGTATTTTTGTAAATATGTGTGCATTTGCATTCATTCCTAAAACATGTATAATATCATAATACGTGGTTCTGATTTGGTGTCATTCTTAAAGGAATAAGATTGCAAACACAGGAAAAATGTAAGACGACCTATTCAGAAGAGGTTTAATACTCGTTTCCATTTTAAAAACATGAAAATGATTCCATTATTAGGATAAAGAAAATAGTAGAGGCACAAGAAAGAGCAATGAAAGGTAAGAGAAGCTTAAACTATAGTTGGCTAAGATCATGGAACTAATGACATAGTTTATCAAGGGAAAAAGTAGGTTAGAGGCTTAGGTTCTTATGTTGAAAATAATGATCCAATGGATAAATCTGCTAAGCTGATGGAAGTTGCGTGGTTATACAATGTCGCTCCTCGAGTTAGGGAATCACAAGTCTTATCTTTAATTGGACTACCCTCATGATATTTGTAAATCTAATAGCTATTATGCAATACATAGAAACTAATAAAGGGTTAAGTCTAGGGTCTACTCCAGCAAATCTATTTGTGCATGATTTTAATGATCTTGCTGAGTTGGAAAATCTTAAAGTAAAAGCATCTAAGTAAGCTG
>JBBYHK010507274.1:2266-13708 GCA_038382065.1 Adansonia grandidieri | reverse complement strand
GTTTTCAACTGGATCAACAATGGCGATAGCGGCAATGGCGGCCATGGTGTGTTTATTTTTCAAGTTGGTGATGGTGGCGTATGGCCTGAAATGGTAGGTCCGGAGAAGAAGTTAATGAGGAAGTGCTTGTCAACGGCGTCGGCTGCGGGGCCGTCAGCACCGATGATGCCGTCGACGAGTTTGTCTTCGGCATCTCAGTCGTGCTCAAGTGTGCTGCAGTGGGCGGAGGAGAGCAGTGATGGTGGAAGAAGCTCATGCTCTTCATCTAGTAGGTCATATGGGAGCAATAATGGCGGATTCTCTTTGTTGTTGTATGCTTGGAAGAAGGATTGAGTTGAACTCCATACTTTATTTTTCAATGCAAAATTCCATGTTAAATTGTGAAAATTGATTGATTTTTATGTGAGAAAGTTTTTCAATTTCAACATTACACATATATACACACACACCCCAATGTTATTTATGTTGTAAATTCAATATATTTATTGCTGAGTTGTCGACGGATTAATGTGTCGGGTCGTCATTAAGATTTTTTTTATTTAACCTCGAACTAAGTCCCATTCAAATAAATTTATAGATTGTTATTTAAAATATAAAATATTTTATAATTAAATTTAAATAAAAAATATTTTTATTAGTTAAATAGTGTTTCAAACTAATCTAAAATAAAAAAGTATAATATTCAAGCCAAACCTAATATAAATAAAATGAGTGAAGCGAATTATTCGACCCTGAATAAGTTTAACTTCCTATGACCATTTATAACATTTATTTAACTATTTATTTCCTTCATAAATATTCTCTTTGAATTTTCTCTTGTTTTAAATTTTAATCAAATAATAATTTGAATCAGACCAATTTAAATTGACACGTTACCATTTTTTTCTTTTTTTTTTTAGGGGGGAATTCACTCTATTTTGTTTTTCGATTTTAATAAAAAAAAATTGGTTCTTTTGTGATTTTCATTTTAAGTTTTTTATTTGTATGCATTCTGTTTAATGGGTTTTGCTTTTTCTGTCCCGATTTGCAATTTTTTCTTTTCTGGGTCTGTTATTTCTTTGTTCCTTCATGGTTTGAACAAGTTTTAATTCATTTATCTAATTATCAATATATTATTTTAGGGTTCCAAGGATCTTTAATGCATTAAAAGAAAGCTTTTATAAAGAGCTTAGAATTGTAGCTAATTCATGTAGATCAAGTTTTTGAGTGATTAGCATAATACTATTGTTTTTTTTATTCCCTATCTCTGTTTGTGTGCCTGCATCTATGTCAAGAATGTTCGTGTACATCTGTCTGTATGCATGTAAGAATGACCGTATTATGTATTTGTTCTTGTATGAACATGTGTCTGTACGTATGCACGTTTGTATGTCTATCTGCATATGCGAATGTATGTATTGATGTGAACGTGCATGTGAATGTGTATGCATATATGTTATGTATATGTGTGTGTGTGTGTGTATATATATATTCGCACACATATATCTGCATCTTATCAGTTTCATCTCACAGTTTGTTAACTGCAATGGAAGAATGAATTGTGAACTCATGAATTATTTGCCAGTACATATCACACGGTTATATCAGGAAAAGAGAGAGAGAGAGAGAGAGAGAGAGAGAGAATAATTCTGAGTGGCTGACTCTTAACAAACAGAAGAGAGTCCCCAAATTGTTCCTTCTTTTCGATTGATTAATACAAATATAACTGTATCGAAATGGCTCCGGAATCTTGTTGGCTCGAACACTGTTTGTTATCTTTCGGTTGGTTGATGTTTGATTTTCTGATTAATGGATAATTTTTTATTCGGATTTGTTCGCTTTGAAAGCCGAACTTTAATGACCTTAAACAGAGTTCTTCAGTTCCACCATTCTTCCTGTACTTCCTCTATGCTCTTTTTTCCTTACTAGCAAGTTCATAAGATTTTTTTTTTCTTTTAATTTCGGAAAACTTTGTTATAGATGAAGAATGCTAGAATCGTTACGACAGAGGTTCCTCGAGGTAAGAGTAATGACAAAATCAAGGCAGTATGAGACAGGAACTTAACGATGATTTTCTCCGATCTTTGTACGAAGGAAAAAGATCATAATTGCAGGCGAGGAACATATTGTAAAAAGGAAGGTTGGTCGAGGTTTGTTGCGAATTTTAACAAAGAAACTGGTAAAGAATATGAAATTTGCAGCTGAAAAATAGGTGGGATCTATTAAGAAAAGAATGGAAGCTATGGAAGCAGCTCAAAGGGAACGATACCTGTTTTGGGTGGGGTCCGAGAAAGAACAATATTAATACTTCGGAGGAATGGTGGGAAAAGAAGTTAAAGGTACATGATCGATACTCGTAACGAAAAGCTTATTGATCTTTCTTCGAATTTATAGATATATGGGGTCGATAATGCTTATGTTTAAATGTGCAGCTTGAGGCTACAAAGTTCAAAAACTGTGGTATTGATTCGGAGTTGGAAAACAAGCTAGATTGCATGTTTCAAGGCATACCACTTAACGGTGACATAACTTTATCGCCCATGTTTGGTTTGCGGCCAACTGATGGAACCGATGATGATGGACCACCTAAAGTAGAGGTCAAGGTTGTTGCTGTAGAGGATATTCAAATCCGAAAAAAGGCAATCGATGAACATTTGATTGAGATAGATAACCATTTCATGTAACAGAATCCTCAGCTTCACTCTGAATCAGAGCACCAGCCAGCACCAGCTCATGAGAAGAAAAGAGCTGCGGAGTAGGACTCTTCTCATCTCAACAAGGGTAAAGGAAAAGTACCGAAATTAGTCGGGAGAGTTGCAGAACTGTCGAAGCAGATAGATTGTGCAGCACAGCTGAGAGTATGAGTACGGCAACTTCAGCCGCCAAGTTTTTAACTTTCGAGCCATACAACATTCTGGAGGCAGTTTGATTGCTGGATAACATGGATGAAGAAGTTCCAAAGAAGAGCCAATTGTATTATTTTGCCACAAAGCTGTTCCTTAACGAAGACAGGCGGATGATATTTATGTCATTGTTGACCAAGATTAGAGCTTGCTGGCTTAAAATGGAGATGGGGGAGAGCTTAAAGCCAATCCAAAGGTAAGACTGTGAATGCTACAATAGTTTTTATAGTTTTATTTCAATTTCTTCTGATCAAGATGATGATGAAGCTAGTAACTTAGCTGATAGATGCCATTGACATGCATCCAGCTTAATTATTCTCTAAGACCCTTTTGTATATTGTTTTTGTGAGTAATGGCTTTGGCTTTGGAGTATCAACATTTTCCTCCTTTTTCTGTAGATTAATGAAAAACTTTTCACGTTTATATTTACTGGCAGTTTTTGGTAAATCTTTGATATGTCGACGAGTGGACCTGATCAGGCCGGACTTTGAACAAGGCTTTTGTGAATTTGGATTACCTTGATTTAGCTTGAATTATTATTTAATAATAAAGATATATATAAATATTAATATTTAATAATATTTTAATAATACCATAAACAATTAAATGGGTTTTCGTGATGGTTTGACTCGAGTTTAGGAAAAAAATTTTCACACTATGACTCCGAGGTAAAGTTTGGCAATGGTAACACAAGCCAATATCGGATGTACGCAGTTGCAGGTATTAATGAACGTTCCATGGTTGGTTTACCATGAAAAGCTACCAATATTGTAAAAACTGAAAAAATTCTTGCAACACTCTTAGATGTAAACTTTCTACAGTCAGTTTTTCTCATCGAATCCGGTACAGGTTGTTTCAGGCTCAAGCCGGTTGGATGGATTTTTCGGGTTCGAATCAACTTTACCAGCTCCAAAGTCTCCTATTTTCCTGGTTTTTATTGCCGGTAAGTTTGTAAGCTTTGACTGATATAATGATCTCATCACAAGAGTTTTCTAATATTTAAACTACAATATTGATTGATTTATTCAGAAAACTAGCTTTCAACATTTTCTCAGGAAAATTCTCTGCAAATCATGCCTAACATGCTCACTAGTAGGCTTAGAAATTACCATTCAAGAACAGTTTTACAATTCAACACGGCAGTACATATAATAAAGTAATAGTATTGCTGCACTTGCTTTAATAAATTTGTATATAACTTTGTCTTTTTATTCTTCAAAAAAATGGCTTTCACTGTCCTGAAAATGCCATACTTGACAAATTGCTTGCAGAATATTTTTGCGGGCTTCAAGGTTATGAAGAAACCGTCTCTTAAAACCGAAAAGCTTGGCTAAGTATCAGATTATATGACTGCACATATAAGAATTAAGATTAAAACAAGTGCAGCTAATCCGAGTATTGATCCGAAGATCCAGAAAACTTTCCGGAGCAAACTCAGTGAAGCCGAAGTACTACATTGTTTCGTCTGCACCATCGACAGGAAAAAGAGGAGCTGATTAAGAGGTTTAACAAAGATTTGAAGCTTAATTTGTGAACCACTATGCTTGAAAACAGCATTAGCATACCTGTAGTTGGCTTGGCACCGATTCGCCATTAGACTGCATGGATAAAGGAACAGAAAAGAGACTTTAGAAGAGCAGAAGCTTAGTGAACAATCTTTCGAAAGGACAAATATCTTACAAAAAACATACAATGAGTGGTCTGAAAAGCTCTCGATCTTCTTTGAACGAGAACGTTTTTGTTTGATCTGCATCACAAGATGAGAAACTTAAATCTGTCATTGAAGATGTATATATAGCTATATTTCTCCGACTTTTCATTTTTTATTTTTAAAGTACTCATGTTTGACTCTCATGTATGACACATATTTGGGATTGGACATGGGGATAGAACCCTCCAAATACATGAAAAACTTTTAAAAAGTGAATATACTCATGTTGGATACATACTCGTATCCAATATTTTTATTCGAATTCAAGTAACACAGATGTATGGCATGCAAGACATGAGGCATAGCTAAGCGTTTCAAAGTAAGATAAACCTAAAGATCAGAGAGAATCAGTTAATCCTGGAGACAAACTGATCCATCTATTCATGCGGACTCGCTATGTTGCAATGACCCTTCATTTTTTTTAAGTATTTGTGTTGGATACTCATGTCTGATGCATATCTGGACATCGGTAGGAAGATATAATCTTTCAAGGAAAAATCTTAGAAAAACATGCTAATATCGAACATATATTCGTATTTGGCATTCAAACACCAGTCCAAGTAACATAAATTTGTATCTCTACTTTTAGATTTTACAGCTCTACCTTGTGGATAGTCGCCGACGTTTTTGTTTGTTTCGTTGTTAGCTCCATGAGCTAAGCTTCCTGGCCTGCAAAGAAAATTGCATAGCTAATTAAGTTCATGCTGCTTGGCAGTTACATCCTAGCGAACAAGACCAAAAACCAGGTTGTAATCCTTAGATGAAATTAAGTCTTAAACTGTCTCTTTTTACATAGTCCATTTCTTTGTTTGTCTCACTTCCTTTTTTTTAAGTATCTGTGTCCAACATTTTCGGACACGATTATAGGGATATGATCTTTTACGAATTCTCTAAATACATGAAAAAACTTGAAAAAATTTGAACATACTCGTATTAGATAAGGGTATACCCGTGTCGGATACAAACTTGTATCTGACACTCCCACTCTAGTCCTAATTTTGATAGTCCCTTAAGAGAGGATTCTGTCTGATAAGTACATAATTAAAAGTAATAAGGCTTATTTACACCATAAGAATAAGAAAAATTCCTTTCAAGTTTCTTCATGTATATAAGTATATGTCTGACGCGAGTTTATACGTTTCTTTTTAAGTTCTTTTCATGTATTAGTAGGGTCTTTGGAGAGTTATATCTCTCTAAGTATATGCTGATATATATTGGACACGAATACTTCAAAAAAAATAAAAAGTTGGAACTCTGTTTTTATCCACTATGATTTAGTCTTATCTAAGTAAATGGCCCAAAAATCAAAAATGAAAGAAGTGAGGCATGAGAACAACAAATACCTGCTTGAAGTTGGTAATGCATATAAGCTAAGAGCCACTGCTTTGGTTCTCAGCTGCACATCCGACAGCATCTTCCATCGATAATCCAAATCTTCATTAGTTCTGCAAATTTACTGCACCAACATGTTTACTTAATGAAGCAAAATAGAACTAAATTTACCACAATAGTTTTTATCTTTATAATTGACAACCATTCATTTTCAAATCCATACATTAATTTCTTCTTGAACAGCAACTGAAAGGGTTAAAGAGAAGCAAACAATCAACAAAATCCATTGACAAAGAGAGGTACAAGCACCCATTTTTGAACATTTGAGCTTTTGTTCTGCAAAGACAATTAACCAAAACAAACATATACAATCTATGCTACTCAGACTTAGGTATTTATATCAGATATGAATATGTGTCCGGTACGAATATGTTCAATTTTTTATAAGGTTTTTCATAGATTTGGAGAGTTATCGGATGGTCATGTCCCTATACCCATGGCTAAATATATGTTGAACACGAGTATCAAACACGGGTACTTCAAAAAAAAAAAATGAAGAGTGGGGGCAACATAGGATACAACTTATGTTGCTCAGACTCTCATTTTCTTTTAAGTACAATTGTCTGAGGTATACACTTCAAAAACCAAACACATAAATTAAAAAAGTTTGAACATTTCCGTATCGAGCATATATCCATATCCGACACATCCAAATCCGAGTAACATAAGATACAAGCAACCTTAATCTTTTAATACGTACTTACAAATCAATGATCATATTGCTCACTGTGCAATTCATTTGTAGATTTCAAATCTTTTCCTTGAAACGAGCTGAGTAAGCTGTTGGATTGTTAGGTAAAGGTTGGAATTTCTCAAAAGGAAGATAGATACAATCGGAGTTTTATCGCCGGCACGTAACCAATGCTTTAAATCACTGAGTTTTGTCTCCGGGACATTTTCCGATACTTAAAAATGACACTCTAGCGGCTTACTCAGCTCGGCGACATTGACAAAAGAGACAACCATAATTCAAATAAGATGCAAATCATATCAAATTAAGTTACCATAAAATGAAAAAAAAAATACAATAGCAAGAAATGAAACTGGTCACCAAAATCAAGCAATATACAAGTAAAAAAATAAAAGATTTAAATAATAATAATAATAATAATAATAACAACAACAACAACAACAACAACAATAATAATAATAATAGAAAAAACTGTAATTGAGAGAGATATGAAACATACAAAATGGGTTTGGAAGGAGGGTTTCTAAGAAGTGATTCAAGACGATCAATTTTGATCCCAGCTTCCACAAGCTTGGAACGTGAAGCAGCAATGTCGATAACCCAATTTTCATGGTGTTTTAGAGATGGGTTCTTGTTGTTTACTCGATTTTCTATATCTTCAACCAATTTTAATGCTTCTTGAGCTTCTCTTATCCATGCATCCGCCGTTAAAGCTTGCTTATACATCTTTGCAAGGAAATAAATCCCCCCCCTCTCAAAATGAACAAGAAAAACAACAATCTTCAAAGAATCAAACAAAAAAAAAAAACCAATGCAGAAATTGTTAAAGAAAAAAAACTGTTTTAATTCAAAAGCAACAAGAGCATTTGGAAAATGCTTCATGAAGCATCGTCCGGTGTCTCCCTGAAAGAAATGACTGAAAATATAAAGAACTCAACCAATGGTATTGTGCCGCATCATCAGAGGGGGGAAAAAAACACATTTGGAAACTCTTTGTTGAATGAATCATCCTTCCATTTTTATTTCCTATGTGAAATGAGAGAGTTGCAGTTACAGAATGGCCAATAATTGGAGTTCTCCCTTATCGTTGTTGGCCAGCTAAGATCGTATCCAATAGAGCAATTGTTTTGTCCATGAAAATCATATGGTCCGGTTTTTTTTTTTTTTTTCATGTGAAGATAATTATTATGACCAGTTAAATGAAAAGGACCTGACAAATTGTGTTTTGTTTTCTCTAGGATAAGAATTTGTCAGCACAAAAACAGAAATAGAATAAAATTTTGAGTAATTTAATGATGTCATATATTGGTATTATTTATCCTGTTTTATTTTAATTATTTTATTTATTAAAATTTACTGAATTCAAATAAATTACAAAGAAAAAATATTTTAAAAATAAAACTTTAATTATTTGATATTATAAATAAATTTAACAATTTACATATTTATCAATATTATTTTTCGTATCATAATTATTTTTAAAATATTATATATTTATATAAATTTTAATATATTAATAAATTAGATTTTTTTATTATTTGACATAATTACACATATATAAATACATTTTTAAAATCTATATAATACGAAATATAAACGTATCAAAATTGATATAAATATAAAATATTAAACATAATTATAATATAAAAATATATAAATTATCAAATCAAACCTTTTCATTTTTTATGTCATGGATGAAACTGCTTAAAGTCTCTAAAGAGGCCTAGCTTACACCATAAATCCAGAGACACCCATCTTTAACAAATTTGGGCCAAGGTTAGTCCAATTTAACGATCCAGTTAAACCCCATGATGGACAGTCCAGGTGTTCTCTTCTTTTGGCAATTCTACTTTAATAGCAACAATTTAAACCCGATAATATCAAATATAATTATATAAATATAATTAAAAATAATTAAAACACAAAATAGAAATACGCATTTTAAAATTTATGTAACAATAATTATTAAATTAAATATGCGAACAAAACACTGATACTTGAATTGCCATACAAATAAAGGTAAAGAGTATCCAGATCTTTCAAAATACCTTCCTCTTACATTTCCGGGTACTATTTCACCTTTATTTGCAAAATTTTCAAGTCCCTTGGCATTGGCAAAAGAGATTGACATCTAATTCACTGTAAAATATGCATGTACCCCATTCCAACAGTCAGATCAGGAAGCAAACCGAAAATGTTCCGATGTTTCCATGTCATTCAGGATAATATAAGAACAAAAAGCACTCATGTAGTCGAAATAGTAAAAATATTGTTAAATTTAAAACTTACAAGGCTAAGGCGCCAAGCTAGTCCTTGAAATCAATCATAATAATGTAAACAAGCTAAAACAATGCGACTATATCACTATACCAAGAAAAATAAGTTTTCTTTAGGCTCCAATAACCTCAGTTTCCCCCTCTGCCATTGTCTCATCAACAGGCCTCTCCAGCTTCACACCGATATCCTCTGAATAGTCACCATGAACCTGTGGATATAAACATTGTGTCAAAAAGATGGAATGTAATCCTACCCATGACGGCCAAGATTGAAAACCCAATCGCGCAACATGATACAGTCATCGAAGCTAGGTTTAAAGAAAACCGGAACATACCTCCATCAACTTGCCAAGATCAAACTTGGGAGCCTTCAGAATCTTGACTTTACGAATGAAAACATTCTGTAGGGGATAGATGCTTGAGGTAGCCTTCTCAATCTCTCTGCCAATCACCTCAGGAATGAACTTTGCCACAAGTTCTTTCAGATCACAGGATGAGGCCTGTTTAACCATAATTTCCCTCATCTTCCGGCGAATCTGACAAAACAACAGCCAGTATAAAACATGGAAGCTATGTGAAACTAAGCTTAACGAATCAAGTCCAGGATGGAAAATTGGAACCTGACGGATCTGGCTGGACTGAGCATAAGAGGTTCGCTTGACCTGGTTTGCACGTCTCTTGGTAAAAGCGATGCAGAACAACCTCAAGGTGTAATTGTCAGTAGTCTTAACATCAACATGGGATTCAATCAAAGTCTGCCACTTGCGCACCAAAGATCGCAGCTTGTCTGTGGTAAAGTCCATACCCTAAAATCCAGCAGAGAAAAGTTTTCGTTCTTCATTTAATATTATTATATAAAGATACACAAGCCTAAGAAATTGTGCTAACAAAAATAAACCATAATGATATCTAGTACCTACCCAGAAGTTGGTGAGAACATTCCTCCCTTGCACATCCTCAGCTCTAAGTCGGATTTTCCGGTAAGCTTGATCCTCATCCTTCTGAAGGTCAGCCAGAGAAACCTCAAACACTCTATGCTTAAGTCCTTCAGAAGCAATCTGCCATATAGAATTAAAAAGCAGACTAGTCAACGGCAAAACACGAAATGAATCACTAATCTTATGTTCCCCAATAAGTAGAATTGCCACAGGTTGAACAGCAAAAATTATGTTAATCCGACTCACCACGTCTTACACATATTCGGATATTGGTACGAGGATAAGACCCTTCAAATACCTATCAAATACATAGAAAAACTTTAAAAAAAATTACACATACACGTGTCGGACACATACCTGTATCCAACATTCACACCCAAGTCCGACTAACATAGGTAGAAACGATTTTTAACCAGCATGACTCATACTTTAGCTTCAATTGAAAACACTTAGTTTAAACATGTTAATCTATCAATCCACATATGCAATGCGCGCTGCAAACCAATTAGTATAAATAAAAAATTTTCAGAAGCATTAAAGCTATAACTATAATAAATTTATCAAATATTTCCAGTATCATTCTCAACTCATGGTAAGCATAACCTAATTAATTCCATTCCATTAGCATTCCATCAGCTCATTTTCAATACCATTAAGAACTTCCAATCAGTGAAAAAAAAAAAACCATTTGAGCTATATAAAAAAGCATTAAAAGCAAACAAAAAAAAAGGCTTAACCTTTGTGCCCTGAGTTCTAGTAACAAGAGTTTTGCCAATGTTCCTTTCATTGAACATGGAAGGTGCCTTAATATCATACCAGTCCTTCTTTGCAAATGGATCAGCTCTGTTTCAAAAACCCCCCAAAAAAATCAAAATAATAGACTAAAAGAAATGCCAAAAAGATCAGATCTTTAATAAAGAAAAAAATAAAATTTGTTTTAATTACGCCTTCTTTTTGCCTCCCTTCTTTCCCTTTGATATCCTCTTGTTCTTCCTGTAAAAAAAATAAAATAAAAATTTAAAACTAATCACCAAAAACCCTAATTTAGCGAGATTCTGAAATAAGGTTAGAATTTAGGCGAAGGATTACCCGACGGCCATGGTTTGACAAGCAGAGGGGCAATTAGGGTTCTAGAGTTGGCGGGGGAAGTGAGAGAAGACCTAAAACCCTAATCTCTAAAACCCCTAGAGTTAAGAGTAACAGTTTTGTTTTTATCTAGACGGCAAATTTTGCATATGCCACTGTCTTTCTCAGTATTTACTGAAATGCCTTTGCAAGGGTTAACCCTTCTTTCATTTTTACCAACAAGGGTAAGGCTTTGTTTGGATGTTTTGATTTATGCACAAAATTTTGTGGGTTTTTTTTTCTCATAAAAAACTTATCCAACTAAAAAATGACCTCTAATAAAAAAAATTTACAAATTAAACCTAAAATTCATCTATTCATATCGTTTTTATTTTTTTATATATAATTTTTTAGTTAAAATAGATCTTTATATTTTGAGGGAAATTTTTCTCGTAAAATTTCTACTAGTTCTATAGTACTGTAGTAA